>JAEOBE010474370.1:0-10135 GCA_022657655.1 Phrynoglossus myanhessei | reverse complement strand
ATCAACCAGAAAAATAAAATTCAATTTGGCTATTTATGACTAGGATTAATAATGTTCCACTGTAATGCTACCAATTTTAAATCCATTATTCTGGAAACTCTGTATTTAAGGTAATTTACTGAGACGTGCAATCACTTCTTTCTCTGCTAATATTGGATTATTTTCAGTTTCGTTTACTACTTATAAGAACCTGTCAGGATAGACACATTCTAAACTCTCATAGCTGCTTTGTTTTTCAAGGAATATCTCCACAAATGCCACCCTTGTAACAAGGTGATGGGATGTTTAATACAGTAAACTCTCAGTTATCTGGAACTCTGTTAACTAGAACTCTCAAGGAACCAGAATAAAAAAACTGAGGAAATACTGTAGATATATATACTGAGGATATACTGTAGATCTCATTTGCTCACCCATGCTACCCTTTGTGTTACATTAAGTTAAGTTTGTCTTTGTTTGTCCTAATTTCTTTTACAGTACTGTATTTCAATATTAATAGCAAATAATTACAGAGTTTATGGTATGGCATGGTATATTATGGGGTATAGCATTAGTTAGGCCTATTTTCAATAGTAACTCTCAGGCAACCAGAAACTACATTTATTTGGCATCTACCAATCCCTATGGGTGCTGGATAATGGGGAGTGTACTGTATAAACATTTGATTTGGGTTAATGACTTACAAATAAAAAAAAAAAAAGGAGCAGCAATTATGCATTTATGTAAGAAAGAAGAAATGAAATATTTGATAATCTTTATGGGAATAATAGATAGGCAGTTGACATTGTGTAGTAAACTATTTTCCACAATACCACATTTATGGGTATTATGTAAGGGTGTAATAAAGGGGGCTAAAAAGGTGCAAATGCTCCAGTGCCCACTAAAATTAAGTGGCCATGGGTAACTACAATTACTTACCTGCTCCCTTCTATAACTGTTTGTGTTCTGTTATCTGATGTCTGATCCTCCTACAGCTTACTGGAAACAACCATAATAATTTTTATTAAACATGTTAGCAGGACTGTGAAACATTGTTTGACTTGGTAAGGGGATTTGTGTAAAGGTAAATCTGTAGAAACATGGAGGGTACCCTTTGCCCAACACTTATATGAAAAGTGCTACGAATCAGGAATATGGTGTATCTTTTTTTGGAGCTTTAGCAGTGTTCATGTGGCCATCTTCTTCTGCTTTGCTTCTGTGAAGTCCTGGACTTCAAGGTCCAGCAGCTCCTGGTGGACTTTCCATTGCAGAATGTGGAGTGTGGTAGTGAGTTGGATGCCATGGACAGAAAACAGAGGGACACACTGGGGATGAGCCACTTAAAGCAAATAGGCTGTTCACTTTGCAAGGGATGTTTTCCTTAGCTTAATAAATGTGGTAAAATATCACCTTGCAAAGAATAAACATACGTATTCAAGGAATTTAATAGAAACCAAAATATTAATTTGAACATCATAGGATGAGGGAAGTCAACAGAGCTTCATTTCATTTACTAACATAGGGGAGAATTTTATGCAAAGTACATATTTCCTTGCAAAGTCAACAGCCTATTAGATTTAAGTAATCAGATGCACTATCTGCAAACATACTTCATCATGCTTATCATTTCATTAGCTGTAATCCAATGTGTTTCACATCCTGCTTCCTCAGAATTTACAGCGATGTTAGTGATTTTTGGAGTGGTGGCTCAATACACACAAGCACAGCCAAAATGATGGAAAGATCTAGAAGGGAGTGGTGATTATATTTAAAGTGGATAAACTCAATCTACTTTGTAGTTGGTATGTGATTCTCTCCAATTGAGAGCTCTACTTAGTGGTCAAACACAATTGTTCAGTCATGATGCTGATTAATGATTCACCTTATATATGTTTTCAATACCATTCGAGAGGGGAGAGGGAGAGAGACACTGCTGGCCATCCAATGTAAGAACTGCTGTATTTAAAGGATATGGTATGGTGATAAGAAGACTTGTTTGCAGCAGACCTGTTTAGGAAACATTTATAAGGTGAATCATTAATCAGCATCTCGATTGAACAATTGTCTTTGACCACTAAGAATAGATCTCAATTGGGTAGAATCCCATACCAACTATAAAATGAACTGAGTTATCTCAGCTTCAATACATACAACCATTGATATAATGGATGTAAGGTCGAATATCCTGATTTTTTATGCATTCAAGAATAATCAAACATAGAATACTGTGGACCAGTAATGTGAGATCTCCCTGGAAGGCTTATCACTCCCTTCTGGCTCTTTTCATCCTCTTGGCTTTGCATGGGTGTCTTGAGCCACCACTCCAAAAATCATTGACATTGTGGTTCCTGAGCAAGCTCAAACTTATTGTTTTACAGCTGTCCAAATAATAAGCATGTAAACAAAACACATCCATTTTCTACATTGCTTTTATGATGTAATTATGAAGTCCCCTGTGTTTATGAGGGAAAAAAACAAATAAAAGTTATTTATTAACTGTAAGTTATAAATTGCCCATGAAAGCCCCAATCTTCTTTTCTTGGTTTTCTGAGATTGTGTCGAAAATTTGCAGAAGTAGAGGTTACTCTCAGTGAAAGTTATATGAAAAATATTATCTACTAGCTTTCTTTATAGGTAACTTAGGCAGCTCATCACACTATTGGCCAGAAGAGGGACTTGAAAGACTAGAAGGGGTGGAGTCACACTTGACTTTTCAACAAAAGTCAACATTTTCATAAAATGTTGATAGTTTATATTTTTGAATCTACTGATTATGTTGACATGTATCTGTCAATGAAGATGACTTCTTTGTATATGTTTATGCATTTTTATCATAATGAGCAATTAAAACTACCAGGGTTTGAAACAGGTCTGCTGTTTTAGATAGGAAAGCAATCTTTTCTATGCAGGTGTTTAACAAGTGTTTAAAAAAGGAAAAGCAAAAAGCACAAAAAATCTGAATTCTTTTAGTATTAAAACATATAAAGTTAAAACAAACACATATGTAAAAATCTTAAATGAAAATTGTTCATCATAGTGTCTATTATCTGAAAAATATAAGTTGGCGTTAATGTAATAAGATGAATTACCGTACTCATTTTTAAGCTTTAATCAACAACATAACATGATTTATTCTGTGTATTTGTCATTATAGATATATGGCATTTGGAAAAGAGAAGATGAAATTACCAAAACTCATTGCCTTTTGCACATTACTGAGCATTATAAAATGCCAAGAATCTGCAGTCTCTGGTAAGCCTTGATAAAATCAAAGCTGCATTTAAAACTAGACATGTGCTGTTTGCTTTGTCTAAATGCAAATTCAAACAATTTTTCAGAAATTTGTGTATTAGGAAGCAACTGAATGTCCAAATTTCAATTAGATTGAATGCAATGAATACAATTTTTTTTCCCCAAAATTGAATATTGCTAAAAAAAAATTGGACACATAACTGTTTCCACACAAAAACACCATCTGAAATTGAAAATCTAATTTTGGAAACAAGACAAAATTTAATTCTGGAAAGAAACCTGAAATTCAATCAAAGCCAAATCTGAAACAAAATGAAACGTATTTTTTTAACGGTGCACAGGTCTATTGAACACATCAACCTTGTTAGATAACCCTATAATGGATGTTTTGAGTGGATAGTTCTGAGGATACAGCATAGAGATCTTGCCTTCTGAGACCTGAAAGACATGGAAATCTTGATGGTGATTCATCATTTTGGAATATTACATAAACCAAAGTATACATTTTTGGATTTATTTATGATTTAAGAATAGGGTAGAGGAAAACGCTGTAGCAATTATCTTGATCCTCCCTCTGGCAAGCACCCTACTGTGTGACTAGTCAGTAGAAAGCTCTTCTACACTGCTCCAGAAGCAGTGACTTGAAGCCCATACTGCACTGCTACTAACACAAGCACCATCATTCACAGAATAATCTCCTGATTAAAATTCATATTTCTAGGAGCTTTCTTTTGTGAACTTATTTGACAAATTTTGACACATTGTCAAAGCACTGATAAAGGGGTATATTCTAGACCTCTAAATGTTTTTAGAGATCTTAGAGGTGCTTTTTTTCTTCCCTATTAGTATTTGTGGAATTGATGAAATCCATTGGATTCTTGAGATGTTTATTTGGCACTCTGACTCAACAACAGTGTGCAAAAGTCAGTCTTTCAAGTTCAACACTTAGATTTTAGTAAAAATACCCATGCAGTAGACCTTCCCTGCTCTTCAAGGGTTAAATGCCCATTATGTCCAGGGGAAAAGGAAAGATCTGTAATAATTACCTTATTTCTCACTCTGGTAGGCTTTTACCATGCGGTCTGACCAGTCTTTCAAAGGCTCTTCTCTTCAGCACTCCAGGGTACAGTCCAATAGTCCTACATTGTATGTGAGGATAGCTAGGGCCTGCCCATAACCCAGAGCATTGGAGAGAAGAGGTGAGCACCGGAAGCCTGCCAGAGTGAGAAATGGGATAAGAATTATACCTCTTCTACCTTTTAGGTTTAACTGCAGTTTATTCTTGCAGTTTATCATACTAGGGTATTTTTTACAAAAATCCCAGCTAAAAGTTAAAAGCAAGTTAGCATGCATTTTTCTTTCAGCAGTAAAAATAAGTATAGATTATATCCTATAAACAACATCCTTTACTTGATACTTATTTTTAGAATTATGTTATATTAGAATTTGGTATCCTAATACTGACGTTGTTTAGAAACATTGTAAAGTACATAAGACAGCTTTGTATTTTTATTCAACTCCTTCCCGATTTTTAACTGTTTCTGTAAAAAAGAAAGTAGAGGTAGGGCAAGATTTCTGCATAGCCAAGATAGGCCATAGCATAGGACTTCAAAACTAGTCAAGGAGGCATATGCTTACCTACATCATCATTTTGTTAACTGCGATAATACATTTAGAACTCAATGGCTAGAAAAATAGAACAGTTTGCCCTACTCTTCTACTTGTTGCTTTTAGGTTTATTACAACCAACACCGAGCTGGCACGCTGTCATTTGTAGTCTCATTGTTCCTTGTGCAGTTAAAACATCTAATTTATTAGTGTGACTCTTGTTACTGGGGGTAACTGGAGTGTATTGGAGTGTTTGTTGTAGAACATGCTTAGATATTCTGTGTTACTGAAAATGTTCATTTTTGCATTTTTTAAAAAGTTTGGATTTAATGTGTTGCAGTATATGACCTGCTTGAAGAACTTAGGTTTCCCACTGCCACAGAAATAGCACAAGTAAATGGGTCTAATCCAACGTTATCTGCTGTCCGCATTAAGACTCCAGTTTCCCTGAAGAAAGATGGGTATGATAAATTTGATATTTATGCAAGTAGTTATTCTACAGAAATCTGTGTTTATCAGGTTTGTGAGGTCTGTAGTTATCTCTTCTAACATGATAAGAAAATTCAAGAACAGGTGAGCAACCACTATTTATTAGAAAAAATAGGCATTCCACTAAACTATAATCAAAAATCATTTGCCATTTTGATCATTATTATCAACAATAAGAAACAATGAGAGCTGAAAATAATGATCGATATGACAAAATGAAATTTGAATAGAAATTTGGAAAGACAATAAATATTTGAAAAATTATTACAAGCATTATATGATAATATAAAAAATATGATCAAAGCTGAGTTTTCAAAGAACTAAAAACTATGGTACTGCTGCTCCTTAGGAAACATAGATTTGATATGTATTACTATATAGATTCAGGCCATATTTTATACAATAGCTTACTTTTTGTTCTGGCATATCTAATTCAGCTTAAGGGTCCATTCCCACCATTAACAGAATGCGACAGAGCATTCAGCTGTATTACACACAAGCTGAATGCTCTGCAGCGCTAATCCAAGCAGGAGGCAGGGAGGAGGCATAGCCTGCCCTTGATCTTGGCATTGGAATTGCTATGCACTACAGAAGCAGAGTGTTTTGGTGCACAATGATTCCAAAACATGCAGCATTTACCAGTGTGGGGATTAAGGACAGACAGGAGGTGTGGTTGCAGTAGCATTGAAATGAATGGCTGGCCACCCTTCCTCCCTGTCCCCTGCTTGGATTAGCTCTGCAGAACGTTCCGACTGCAAGTACTGCAGCTGTAGTGCTCTTTAAATGGTGTGAATGGTAGCTAATATTCAAACTTACACAAGGTTGTCTTTCTAACTAAATATTGTTTGGGATTCAATTTGCACCTGATAAGGCATTATCTGTGTTGGAAAATGGCAAGGGATTTCTTACTCACTTGCTGAGTTTACTTGTTGCAGTGTTTTAAGCTAGAGACATTAAAACTAATTTACTAAAAAATGTTTACAATCAAGAGGAAATTACTGTTTACTTATTTTATCTGCACATGATTGGCAAATTGAGGTAAATATCCACACATTCTTAGTTCCTTTAGTAAGTCACTTTTAATATCACAAGCAGCAGCGAACCAACTGTCCTGTGGGCCCTGGTTTGTTGTTCCCAAGCAATCCCCTTCCGAAGCCCCGCTGGGTTGTAGAGTGGGTGTGGGGGGGAGCTGAGTTCTGGGGGTCTAGATGATTGCAACTGCCCATCTCCCTTACAAAGGGAAAGGGAGGTTGGGCCTGTGGAACGCTGAATTAGCTGTCAGTTGTACATCATGAGGAGGAGTGGGTGGAGGTGTTTATGACTGAGGCCATTTGTGCGGGGGGATGCTGCAGACTGCACTCGGCCCTGGTGCAGCCACACTGGGTGCTCTGGCAGTAGTTCCACCCCTGCTTAGAAACTTCCATAGCTACTTATGTTAACCAATATACCTTTTTAAGATCATGGCCTACCAGTGATCTTTAACTAAACAGATATATTGCAGATAGCTACGACTGCAACTATTTAGCTAGTTACGAGTTTCCATAGAAGATAAGCAGAGATGTTTTAGTTGCTATTACTCCCTGCTAAAAAATATTAGATCGTCTAAAATGATCCTTACAGTTAACGGATTCAAAAGAAGTCAAGTGATAATTAAGACTGCTATTTTCTGTTACTGTATTCCTAATTAGAGAGTTTTGCATTTTATCTATAGGGAAGGTAACATAGCAATAACAATTATATATAATATATATATCTACATCTCAAAATATATCTTTATCATAAATTATTATTATTCTTTTTATAGTGCTTTCCCTTCAAATGGATTACCTGCTGATTACTCTATTATTGCCACTTTTAAAATTGTAAAGGCTGTGCCTCAGAACATCTGGAATGTATGGAAGTTTATAGACGGAAATAAAAAACAAGAAATTGGACTCAATTTTAATAACAATTCACAGACTATAAACTTGTTCTACTCTACGCCAGTCAAGACTCTTCTTTTCCAGAAACATAGCAATTATGAAAAGCTTTTTGATGGGAAATGGCATAAGTTAGCTTTCAGTGTAACAAATGGTAATGCTAAAATGGTTCTAGATTGTATTGAAGTCAGCGATGTTTCTGTAGTAGAAGAAAAATTTCCTCGAAAAAAATGGATCACGTCATTGGTAAGTACTTCAATATTGTCAGTAAAATGTGTTTTAGCATTTAAGATGAATGACAAAGTACTATCAATATTGTCTCTTTTTGGATGGTAAATTGGAATTACTCATAAAACCTTGTTTTAGAGTAAAAAAAGGGTTTCAGTCTTCCTGAGTCCCTAAGTCACTTGAGACCAAATAAGAAAAATACATGTGCCAAAGTTCATGACTTGAAGGTGGAAGGCACTAACTATTGTTTTCTCCTCTCAGTGACTTGACTTTTTGCTGCTCCTTTCCTTGGGAGCCTCTTATATATTTATTCTATATTAGCAGAGTTTTTATGTTCTACTTTTTACTTCTGCTAGACTGTTTTCCTTGATTTTCACAGGGTGACTTAATGAACATGAGATCCTTATTAATAAAAAACTTTGTTTAAAGTTTCATTTTCCAAATACAATTTAATTTTTCTCATCGAGGAAAGCTCATGAGTTTCATTTTGCATATGGGGGATTCTGCCTCCAGGACGTATTTAACCTCCCCATTCCTCTTCCAATGCCCACCCTTTCTCATTTTTGGCCAATTGTATTATAAATAAATTAGGCAGCTCTCACCATTGTCTCACCAACTGCCGCTGTGCCTGTCAACATATCGGTGATGTTTATGTGGAGGACCTAGTGTAGATGGAGATCTAACCCATGTACAGTGAGTGGCTAGTTTCCTGGTTCTGTAGGAAATGGCTTCTGCTTGGAAGGGGGTAGCAGCATCACTGAAAACTGTACACCTTACTTTAAAAGGCTAGTAATAAATTGATTTACTCAGCTGACATTTTTGTTTTCTGCTGTTTTTTTTAATCTTCTCCACATCTCCCCATTACCTGACCTCCCGCCATGCTAGTGCCTTTCTTCCCACAACACCCTCTATGCCTATGCCTCTCTTCCCTCACCACTCTACAAAGCTGTGCCCCTATTCCCTCAGGACCTTCCACACCTTTACCCACTCTCCATTATCATTTATGAGGCTTGTGCCCCTCTTCTCTCACCCCCCATGGTATCTCACCACACACATTCACCACACTGATACTTTGAACACCTCAATCTTGCCCATTCTGCAATGGTCAAACCATTTTTGAAAAAAAAAAAGACTCATACACTTAAAAAAAAATTAAACTTTTACAAAATAGTAAGACATCTTTTATCTACTGTTGGGAATTGGGACAGTAACAATTCCCAGATCAGTGGTTTCACACTTTTATTATTTTGTTAAATACAACACAACCATTCACACCATGGCATGAAATCTCTTGATGAACATAGTTACAGTACAACACATAATTTATTTTATATGGTTCCCAATGCAGGTTGACATCCAGAAGCTTGAAATACATTGTGACCCAGGAAGAGCTTTGTCGGAGCAATGTTGTGAGCTACATGATCAAGTAAGTGTGCAGCCCTGCCATATGCTCACTGACACCTTAATATTGCATACACTGCTCTGAATATTGCCACATGGCCCTTTAGACCACAATCCTCGCGATTTGACCAGTGATTTCTAGGGTGAGATTGCGTGATTCCAGTTCATATGTGAACGGAATTGCATGATTCAGCCCTCTATATTGAGTGGAATTGCACAACCAAATTTATAGCATGATTTGTCGTGTGACGAATCGCCCTGGTGTGAACGGGCCATAGACTCGTATTGCCTCGCGATTTATCGCACAACCGAGTCACACATTAAATTTGCCGGTGTGAACGCAGCCTTACTGTAATAGAGAATCACCGATAGGGTGGATGTAGTAAAGGTAGCTCTAATAAAACCATGTCCTTAGTCAGGTGCAAATTATGTTGCATATACTTACTGAACTTTATTTAATTTAATTTCCAGTATATAGTGAGAATGTTGGTAGCTTCTTTATTTTTCAAATGCAAGTACTAGCATTGCACAGTCATTTCACTGGTTCAGGGAAAGGAAGGAACCAGTTTAAAATAGTTGACTGAACACACTACTTTCTTGTTTTGAGCAGAGAATAAAAGGGTTTTTAAACCCTGGATTTGCTACATGGGTATATTTAGGGAATGAATACCAAGATATGTTTCAGTGACAACGCCTCACATGTTCCAGACAGTCATACTAGATCAATTTAGGAGAAAATCTATGCTGAGGGGAGAATAAGCTTATCAACTGTACTCAGTGTTCTTATCAGACTCTCTCTCTCTACTCTTAAACTGCCAAAGGTACATTCCATTCAACAAAAAGAAAAGGAATGTGTGGGAAATTGCTGGTTTCTCTCCATTTGCTGTCAATGCTCACAGCTTGCTTTGTTCAATTAAATATTTTTTTTTGCCATTGACAATAGGAGAGGTTGCAGTATGTAACTGGCTGAATAGTAACACTCTCTGACAGTGAGTCGAAGGGTGAAGAAGGAGATACTTTACACAGCAACACATTTTTCTATATATATGTTCTTTGAACGTTAAAGCACAAAGAAGTTTTCATAACACCTTTACTTTCTGCTGAAGCTTATTCTTTCACACTGATTGAAGCTTTTTCTTAAGCCTCCATCCAAAATAGTTTTGCTGTTCCTGGTGTGTACAAAGATCTGCGTATAGAGTTCAGAACATAAATGAACTTTTACTGTACTAGACACACAATAAATAAAATTGTCAATATAT
>JAEOBE010470231.1:0-17493 GCA_022657655.1 Phrynoglossus myanhessei | reverse complement strand
TCACGAGATGACGTACAGGCACGTCGTCTCGGAGAACAAGAGCTGCAATCCCGCCGTACATAGTCGTATGTGCGGTCGGGAGGCGGTTAAGGCTGCATTCACACCAAAAACGCTGGACATATCAGGGCACGCGCCAGAGCGGGAGTCTGTACCGCCGTTTATCTACAAAAGGCGGACAGGAGCTGGTTGAAGTATCTTCAGGCCCCGTTTACACAGGAACAAATATCTGCATGTTTTTCTGCTGCCCAGGATATGGTTAATGGGGCCGTTCCCACTGCATCCGCATGCAGTATTCTTTGCGGTTTTCTGCCGTGAATCAGGCCATCTCTACGGCCTGATTCACACGGAAACCGTATGTTCAGTTCACATATGCCAATATTCGCGCAAATTCCGAATACAAAAATTTGCAAGAATTCCAACCGCAGCAGTGTAAACGGGTCTTTGCCTCTTATTTATCCTGTAATTCTCTTTCTTTTGCACCACCTCATAAACATTGTACTGTGTCTCCTACCACAAATAAATATTTTTTGGGAAGAAATTAAGTTCCTTACACTGCTTGCATTTTTATAAAGAATTATATCTTAATGAATTTGTCTTATATTTCTGCCTGGAGTTCATCTTTAATACTGTGGCACAAAATATGTGTTTTACTCATTAGTGCCAGTTTTATACTGTTTACACAGCTCTGCTCACAGTATGCTTTGCAGTCTGCAGGGGAAAGTGAGTCACACAGGGAACCACAGCTGCGCTGCAACCACATTACATACAGCTTTTCTTTCTTGATGTACAATTATTTTTAATCTTATTTATTAATATTGGTATTTATATAGACTTGTCAACATATGCAGCACTTTACATACTATTAATTCACCTCAAAGCCCGCCCTCAAGGAGCTTACAATCTAAGGTTCCTATCACACATGCATACATACACACATACTACAGCCAATTTAGACAGGAAACAGTTTCAACTTTTTGGAGTGTGGGAGGAAAGCAAAGTACCTGAGGGAAACCGGCACTAAAAGAAGAACACACCGCCGCAACTGCCTTTTTTTCCGGCGGATCAGCATTTTTTTTTCCCAACTTTTTTTTTTAAAACACAACAGCTACTGTATGAAAGGAGTCTTTTCATACCGCCGTTTTGAAGACTCTTTTCATTGAAAAGATAAAAAAACGCGGTGGTATAAAACCCAAAAAAACAGCGGGTCTGTAGTTGTGTTTGACGATTTAAAAAAAACGTCAATTACAACTTGCGGCAGTGTGAACGTTACCATTGCCTAACATTGGCAATGGTAGTACGATTTTAGTAACGTTTTCAGCAGTGTTGAAATTGTTACTAAAATTGCCTCGTTGTGAACGGGGCCTGACAGTCCGCAGACTGCAAATCTGCAGTCTGTATGCACCATTGTCTGACACGGCACTGCCACAAATATTGCTGCAAGCGTTCAACTGCAATATTTGCAGCATTGTGAACCAGCCCTAAAAGTGCACTGGAGAAAGATCTAGGGACAAACTATAGTGTTAAAAGTTTATTTTTATGTAATGTAATGTGTGTTGTTCTTTACTTTAGTGTCACTTTTGAATTTCCCGCCAGTTTTGCCCCCCTACCACGCCGCCGTTACACGCCGCTCACTGGGGGACACGATTGACGGACAAAAGTGAAAGAAAGTAGATTGCTGGGGAGCATCACTGGAGAGATGCCACTGGATTGAGGAGCAGGTAAACGTAAACTCCTAATCCTGCCACCCTGAGCGTGTCTTGGGGTTACCACTCTGAGCTGCAATGATTAACCCCAAGCCATGCTCAGGAATACCGCCAGGGAGGTTAAGCTAGTAGTAAGAATAATATTTAAAACATAATTATTTCTAAAGGCAAAACTTTTTTTAAGTTGTGGATACATTTGGGAATAGTTATGTCATAACTCTATTGGGAGATATATACATACATGGTATTTTAATCCACATATACAATGACTTGGCAGGAGATTGTCCTTTAACCTACATTCATTCCACTGAATGGAGACCTTGACATTGTTACACTAAACAAAATAAAAACCATCTAATTGCCTATTTGATTCTAGCTGCCAAAATTATTGGTTGACATTAGAACAAACCTATATGTTAAAGAAAAAAATCAATTCCCTTTATTATAAGAGAGAAAACATCTTTACATTTGGAGATAATAAATCCAATGTAATTTTAAAAAATATATTTTAACACAACTAAACCCAATCTCCCTCTTGTGGTATTCTCTAGGTACATTCATTGGGACAAGCTGTAAAAAAAATCTTAAAGTAGAATTTTAGGAAATGTCAAAAATTAACCTTACAGTGGGGCCAGCACTGTCTTGCAAGGCTTACTTGCTCATTACTAGTAAATCAGAGCCCAAAGGGATAATACACTTTATGCATCCATTCACACCACGTCCACTTCAGATCGGCGCCTGAACTGCACTGCTTTTGTACCTGCAGTGCATTTTTTATGCCTTTTTTGTTCTGGTGCTGGTTTTCAGGCAAATTCTTTTTTATTATGTCACTTCCTTCTTCCTTTTCTTCTACTTCCCTTTGATTTTTTGTTCTTCGGGTGCAGTGCAGTACAGTGCATTTTGGTACATTTTGTGCCCGTTTTTTTTCAATGTGGTTCAGAGAAAATATGACATGGATTTTATTTTTGGACTGTACTGGAATGGACTGCAGCAGTTTCAATATACAGCAGAAACACCATAGAGAACCACTGACATGCATTTTAGGTCCAAAAGGAAAAACATATTGCAGTGAAACTGATCCAAACACAGTGTGAATGGGCTCTCACATGTCAAATGCAAATGAGTTAAAACATTTGAATATACACAGAATATTACAGGTTATCTTACATTGGTTGAAGTAGAAGCAGTGGTTAATGACACCTCTAAGCTGAAGTTAGAAAAAAGGAAAGTATTTTTACATCTCTGCTCCCATATCGCTAATTTAAGTATCAGGTCAGTATGCTATGAGAATACCCTAGTTTGCATATCATAATGAAAATTATGAGAAAATACGTATGCCTAAACTGCTTATCTAATGATATAAAGTGATGCAAAGGTAAGAGTCAGCTAACGTATAGAACAAGGACACACTGTCTTGACGTATACTTGAAGTATAGCTACAGACTGAAACAAAGATGAAATGTTTTGCAGATTACCAGTCCTTTAATTTGGTGGCTGCTTTAGCTTTTTTTTTCCTTCTGTTTTTTTCTTTCCTTATTTTTAATTTTTATGTTTGCCTGGAGTAGTGTCATATAATTTACACAAGATAACATTGTGTTTGAAGCCAGTGCATCTCACAATTCTCCATACCTAAGGACTGGTAAGCTGTAATATGTAACATTACATTTTGGGTTTAAAGCTGTTTTAATGACTTTGACAACACGATCATGATAATCTATTACCTGGTCAAACAGATAAACAGTAACATCATCAAAGAAAGACACCATCTTCCTCTTCCGATCGAAGTCATCATCCACTTCGTCAGCTGATTTTGGTGATTTTAGAAGACTGCGTAAATTACGGCCATCATCTGTCTCAGATACTACAATTGGAATCCCAGTCACCTCTCCTTCAGACTCGGAGCCTGTTCTCTGTGTTTCTGGAAGTCCAAACCCATCATCTTCCTCATCCTCATCTTCCTTGTTGAAATGGGGATCTCTTCTTTCTTCATCACTGTCCCAGAAAGACTTCCGCCCAGAGGAACTTTGGAATGGTTGAAGGTTCAGTGGTGGAAGAGATAGGGAAAGCCTGGCAACTTTTGCTGAAAGGATTAAAAAAAATGATTTGTTCCACTAAATACTCTTGTAAAAATCCAGTTTTCCACTTTGTGATCATCATAACTCTCCAGTTGAAGACATATGTACCCAATATAATGATTTGTATCACAACCAATGTTCTTTATGGCAAAAAATATGGAGTTAAAATCAAACCTTTATTAGTATTTAACCACAATATGTTGGTCACTGAAACATAAAAGCAACTCAAACAAGCATGAAAAAAGCTAACCAAAGCAACATAAATGGACTGCCATACACATCTTTAGACAAAGATTACATAGCAATGGAGTATGGGTTTTAGTATGCATTATAAAGAAGCTTTATTAGATGCCAAAATAAACTATGGTATATATAAAGAGTAAATTAAAACCCAATTAACACCTAGACAGGCGGTACAAGTTGTGTTATGTATATTTGAAAGTAAAAACAAAAGAGGAAAGAAGGGATATTTTAGAAATAAATATAATACCTTTTATAGCTTCACTCCCAGGATTTTTCACTGATCCAAAATCTAGAAAGAGTTTTGATTGTTCTGGCACTGGCCCATCTGTTTGCCCAGTAGGATTGTCTTCTGGATTCTTCTCTGCGTTGTCAAGGGCTTGTTCTAATGACAAAGTACCAGTGTCTTCCATGAATTCTTGTTTACAGTCTTCATTTCCATCCACTAATTCATCTTCCACCTTTTGTGTTTCTGGCTCATTGTGTTCATGTTTGTCTTGATCTTCATTCAACTCTACTGTAGAGGATACTTCAGTAATATTTATGTCCACATCGATGTCACATATTGGAGGCTTGTTATCTCCAAGCACAGCGGTTCCACAGGATGCTTTGCTGAATAATTCACTATTTAATTTTTCATCAGCAATTTGATTTGTTTTAGGTTCCATAGACCACAATTTTAAGACAGCTTGGTCTTTTAAAACACATGAATTTACTGTTCCTGACTCAAAGGTAGAAAGAACATTCCTAGTCACATTTTCTCTCAGGGATACAAGTAGCTGTTCTTTGCAGACCTGAACTACAAAGCCACTTTCTGATTTTTTGAGCATGTTTTCATTTGAATTCTTCTGATCTATAATGGGAAAATGTTCTTTATTTATTTCCTGTAGATCAACAGAGGATTTTTCAAAGACAATATGACTTGTATCTTCCTCTGGTACAGTGTTTATTCCACCACTGCAGTTCAAAATTTCTTCGCCACCTCCTTTAACATTATCGTCAATAGACTCTGTCTTATGATGATTCTGTTCTTTGTTTTCCTCATTGGGACATTTTTCAAACATGTCCTCAACTGGGTTCTTGTGTGGATTGGTTTGCTCTGTGCTTTCAACTTCATGATTCTGATTTTCATCTGCTGCTGATATAACAACAGATATTTCTTTTGTACAAACGCCATTTGCATTGCCACCATCAAGTTTCTGACATGCTGCTCTGCCATGTTTGTCTGTTTCATTGTCATAATCAGAAAAGTAGGCAGAATCTCGGTAAGGTGTTGCAAGATTTAAAGTTCTAAGAGAAGCTTCTTCTTCCATGGGAGTAGCTTGTGGTTCAGAACAATCTTCTGTCAAAGTCAAGTCACTAGTTGACTCTGATATAGGAGTCAAGGGTAACTTCAAATCTTTAAGAATTGTGTCTTCTTCCTTTTCCTCCTTAACATCTTTAAGGATGAACTCAGGAGAAAATGTGTTTTCTGTATCATAGCCACTGTCACCAAACTTTTGCCCAGGAGATGAAAAATGAGATGATGGACTACATACATCTGATGAGCTTGTGTTGGAAGGGATGTCTAATGAATCAACTGAGTCTAATGTTGCCCTAGAAGCCTGCATTGTTTTTTCTGTGTTTAGTGTGTTATGGTTCATTGGGAACCTTTTTAGCACATCTGGAGCAATCTCTATTGTCTCCTCTTCTTCTATACTTTCAGCGAGTGTAGAGAGAGGAGGGATTTCAATAGGGACAATTACACTGCAATTTGCCATTGAGTTGGAAATTCCTATGAAAGGTGAAGGTGGGTGGTTGGTAATACTCTTTTGCAATGATTCATAGGTCTTTAATTGACTACGGTTACGATAGTCTTGAATATCATAGCTTTTCACTGCTGCTCCCATTAAAGGGTCATAAAACTCTTGGTGTTCTGCTGCACAAAGACTGTCTCCAAAAGGTCCAGCATACAGATCTCCATCACCAAAGGTTCGAGCGGGAATAGAACACTCAGATAAAGAACCTTGCTCAACTTTTAGAGAAGAATCATCATCCAAACCATAATGGTCCTGATGCATGGCAACATGTGTGGTCCAGTCAATTACCACATCTCCACGCAACATAGCACAAGAGCATCTCTGCAGGCTACCCATCACACCTCTACTACACAAAGGACAAGAGGGCATGTTACGATGGCTGCTGTTGTCGGTGCTACTGCTGCTGCTTTCTGTACTCTGATCTTCCATTAGTGACGGCTCACAATCCCAAGGTGAAGCACGATCATCCAAAAACTCTGCCAGAGACTCTGGGTCTCCAGCAAGGGTTTCTCCAGCACCTCTCTCTTCAAGAGTATCTGAATCCCAACTCCTTCTGTGGTCTTCAATGTCTCTGTAAACATTCAGGATTGAATCAGAAGAAAAGACATCAGGTAAAGAAGGCTCCATTAAGGAGGTCTCCTGTACCTGTCTTGACAAGTCTCTCTCAACTGTCCCACGGAAAGGGTTTACATAATGAGGCAAGTCTCTCCCTACATTAATAAAGGGATTATTGTTACTAGGTGTCCATCTATCTATAAGTTTAGGAACTTCATGTAATATTAGATGAGCAGGAGGATCATCAGGACTGGTTCTACCACTTTCAAGTGGGTCCCAATCTGAAGAAAAGAGTGGTTCAATAGGGGAAGATGGGCTCCCAAGGGACAAGCGTCGATGAAGTGCTCTTTGCTCTTGCATATCATACTTTCTTTCATAGATTGGACTAGGTGCGCAGACAGTACAGTCCACACCACTCCCTCTGTCTGCATGCTCCTCCAAGCGAATGTAATATTCACTGCTTACTGATGGACTACGAGCGCTGATAACTGGAACCACGCTTGGAGTCTCCAAGCTCTGACGTGAATGTTGATGGCTAGAGTCATAAAATGGATTAGCAGGCACAGTCAAACTACCATTATTTGATGGATAATCTTGGCATTGTGAATTTGCCTTCCATCGTCCCAATCTGGCTTTCTCCCACATATACTCAAAGTTAAGTCCACGGCTGCTTTCAGTTACAGTCAAGATGTCGTCCATATCTGCATGAAATCCATCCCCACCATTAAAGTTATCTAGTAGTGGAAATGCGGAAATCTCATCTGAATGACGCAAAGGGCCCACTGAAGATTTGCTTGGTTTAAGTGCATTCCATCGCCACTCAAAACTTTCCTCTGTCTGATTGGAGCATTCATTTAGCAAATATGTGAGTTGTAGATGAAGTTCTTCTACTGTAGGTCTCTGCTCAACAGATAGCCAGCAGGACTGCATCACCTCATACCTGAAGAGATAACAGACAAATAGATCAATGCAAATTAAAAGACCAAATAAGCAATATAGAAGATATTAATGTTATCATGCAGGATAGCAAAAGATGTGTAAGATTCAGATTTTATAACATGATATTTCTGTTTGGGAGCATAAAACCATAACATTTCAATGACCAGGATAAATGAAAGTTGTTGAATTAAACTGTTTTGTGCATGGATAGACCCAGGGATATAATCAGTTTCCTGCTCTTACTTCTCTTAGTTAAATTAACTTTTGGTCTGTACCACATCCTATAACAATGTCCCGGAATCCTTGCCAGATTTTACCTTTGTTTCCATGTCTGATTTTCTCTTCTGTTCTAAGTGCTGGGCTGCCAGTCTATTATAAATCCCAAAGCTGCATCCAATCTGTCTGCTACTTGCCCTATTTAAGCTCTGATAACTTATTATTCTGAATTTGAGTAACATGTCTGTTTGCTGTTGGACCCTCCAGTTTATCTTTCCATGTATTTCCCTTGTTCTCTAGTAAGCTGGATACTTTGAACTTTTTGTGTACTTGTGTACCTTTGGGGATTCCTTGTTTGGCTATTTTCCCCTTTGCTACTCTCTGTGCTCCTAGTGGTACCCTGTGGATGTCGCTGCATTCACTTGTGTGCTGTGAGTAGCCTGATTGCAGTCTGCTTTTACATCGCTCACTTTTCTGCAGAGTGTCTACTCTCCTTTCGGCCCTACTTTCCTCAAGTGTTTTCAATGTTTGTAGTTCATGTTCACCTTCTTTCATTTTAAATCAACTACAGTGTCTCTAGTGCATTTTGTTAATTCTTAGTCCCTTGTGTATGCACAACCTTGTGTGTCCCTGCCTTTGTGCCTGCACCCTGTATATGCATGTTCCTCATCTGCATAGTTTTAATTTATATTCTTCTGTTGATTCCCATTCCTGTGTATCTCAGGTTTCTCTTGAGCTGCTGTGTTATGCCTGTTCACTGCATCTTATCTCAAGTATATTCAATTATCCCATTCTCCATTGGAATCCCTATTCCAGTCAGCTCTGCAAAACCAAGAGTCATGTTCGCTGTGCTTCTGGTTCCCAGACTGTGACCCATCTCCATAGAAAATAGCACCCAGCAGACAAATGATTTGCCCATCCATTTTAGCAGCCCTTGTTTATCTTGGTATTATAGTAATAGCAATGACAACTGTATGTCACTGTAAATGGCCAGTTGGGGGCTACAGACTGGAAAACAAGCTATTAAAAATGTCTGAAGAGCACACAATTAAAAGCCAAGTAATATTGCAGGATCTTTTTCAAGAACCAAGTCCTGCTATACTGACACTTTGATCCACCAACAGATATTAATTCTGCAATAGGCCATGGCAGTGGCATCAGTTGCTTGAGTGTCACCCATTGCCGCTGCTGGGTGACAGCCCTTAGTACGTCATCACGTATGCGTGTTGCATCATCACACACACCACTTCCACCAGCACAGACAGGAGGGGATGTCCAGCAGGTGGGATAAGGTATGCCACCGTGTTCCCTACTCTCCTGTGCAGCTGTAGGGCTCTCTGTCCATGACCAAGTGCCTGATTTTTCAGAGAGGGTGTCACCCATTGTCATCTGCTCCACTCCTGTGATGCCACTGGGCCATGGCCTTGGGCACAATAGTAGCGAGGAGGCAATGCTTTTCTGACCTGACCTGTTTTGTCCAGCACCCTTTTTGCCACTGTTTCCTCCACTAGGCCAGCTACTAGGCCAGGAACTCCCTATCTGGCTATCTCCTACTCTGCCTACCTTCAGGAGATCTCTGAAAACACCTGTCTTCAAGGAAGCCTGTCCTGCCTTGACCGAACTACTGATCTTTCTCACACAGCTACCACCTTTTGTATCACTTGCCCCTTCCTTTTAGATTGTAAGCTCATGAGCAAGGCCCAACTAACTTCGTCTTGCATTGTATTGTAACTGAAATGTCTTCCTTATAATGTAAAGTGCTGTGCAAACTGTTGGTGCTACATACATCCTGTATAATAATATTAATATTAAGTATGATGATTATACTTACAGAATGTGATAGAGCAGAAAAAGAAAAACTTTGTAATAGGTTGCACTCTGTTTTCCATTTAGTTTGTTTCCAGAAACTTTCTATATGATTTTAAGATATATGTGAAATGTATGGGGTTTTACATGTGTTATAAAGTTTTCTCTAAATTGTAAAACATCCAACTGAAATTAAGCAGAATCAATAATCAGAAGTGGTTTCAGTTTAAAGGTATATACATGATCTTACCAATAATCCGAATGGGGAAGTTTAAGTCGAGGCTTGGCCAGTTTCATTTGCTGTTCCTTGATCACAAATGTCAGCACTTCCTCATCTGACAAGTGACGATATGGCTGACTTCCAAATTCAAAGAGTTCCCATATTGTAACTCCTAGAGACCTTTAAAAGAGCAACAAACAATATAGTGAAGCAATATGGGCATAAAATAAATTAGAAAAGACTGATCCTTAGTAGCCTGGGTCATGTCAGGGACTAGAATCAGAACCATAGATGGCCATCTATGGTTCTGATTCTAGTCGTTTTTTGGTCACTAGGTGGAATAAGTATATGCTCCTGTCTATAACATTGTTTTCTGTAATTTGTAAATTGTGTCTACTTATTATGTTTATGTATTCCTTGCTTTTTGTATATTAAAAGTTTTACATTTTGAGTACTTGTGGTATCTCTGGCACCCTAAAAGTCCAATGCACCTCCATGTGTTTGTATGTATCATAATTTATGGATGTTGGTGCATAGAGTCAAACCCATTGGGCTATTCATTTAATATTGTTAAATACAGCCACCACATATAATTTTTTCTTTGGGTTTGGGTATACTTTAAGATCTTTAGATGTAGAAAAACAAATCTGTAAATTAATAGAAAACTGGATGATGACTGCGCATAGAGAGTTATGATTAAAGCACAGTGAGCTGGCTATGGTCATAATTAGTAAAATTAGCAGAAAGTTCTTCACTTCCAGATTACCGCAAAAGACACAAGTACACTTTGCAACTGACGGAAAGGCTGCATATCTGCTGCATACAGAAAGGCTTACTAAATGTAAAAGCCGGAAACATGAATTGCTTGCCACCAGGACTGGATCTAGTTAACTAGAGTCTTCCCAAAAAGGCTAAATGTGTTTCTAGATGCATTACATTACCTTTGGGAATAAAAAAAAAATGTTTTCTCTGCATATTAGAACACACTTTATAAATATATTTTTGACTTTTGTCAGCCTGATTAACTAGATAACAGTGTGTAATCATATTGTTGCATATAGTTTGGTAATAAATCCATAGCCACACGGAATAAAAGATGCCAAACTGAAGATTTATTTATTTTTTGGTGTATGCACTGAAAAATACTTTACAGTGTGCCTGGTATGAGTAAGCACTAAGAGAAATGATATGTAATGAGGCGGAAAGCCTTACCCTCCTGATAAAGCATATACTCAGTACAAAAAAAAATCCATTAAAATGTTAAATCAGCGGATCTGCATGTTAAAATACGAGTCATGCTTATTTTTTTCACTGTCTGCTATTTCAGAAATCACGACAGTTCTAGGCCAGCGAAAATAATAAATATGCACGGTGTGATGTGCCATGTTTTAAATAATGCATTACAACCGTGCAGACTGCTTGTATAAAAATAAACAGATCAGCTGCCTCTGGAGGAACACACAAAAAAACAAATGAAGTACAGGGTATAGGTGATGAACAAACAAGACACTCACCAGACATTGCTTTCCTTGCTCTGGTCTACCACAACTAAGTTTCCATGGACTTCATCTAAAAGTTCTGGAGCAACCCAGCGTAATGGGATCCAGAGTCGATCTGGAGTAATGTAGTAATCCTCCTGAATATAAAAAAAAATAGTTATTTCTGAAAAGGCACCTTGCAGCTTATATTCATGTATGGTGCGTAAGGAAAAACAATGGTGGAACAGCTGCAACGGCAGCACATTAGGCCCCAGTGGGAGGAGGAATGAAGTGAGGAAAGGAACATTCCTATTGCCATGGTCATGGGAAGGATCTTCTCAATCTCTGACGTAGCCATGTGTTTGCCCCTGTTGCAATGGCAGTGTTCCATTTTCAGCTATCACCCCTGTCTTGCCTTCACCCCTTTCCATGATGAGCTTCCACTCTTCCTTCTAGCATCTAGGATATTTTCTAGGTCTACAATCAGATGGCCTTTTATCTCCTCCATCTACACTTATTTCCTGGTCCATGATCAACTGCCACTCTACTTCCTCCCCCCTCTCCCTTTCACTATCCACAGTCAGCAACTGCTCTACCTCTTCTCCCAGTATATTCTCTATACCCTAACTACCACCAAGATCACTTTCCATTGGTTCTACCCCATCCCCACCCCCCAACTATCAATTTAATGACATGGCATATCCAGCTACAATATTGACTGATTGGTTCAGGACTAGTAGATGCTAGAGAATTGTACTCTGGTGTTGAAAGATTTGTTCATAAAGTTTCATGTATGCACACTTGCAGCAATCATTACCATTGCATCCAGCTCTCTTTCATCATATTCATATTGTTTATACTATGGAACATGCAATAGGGGGAGTGAATAGAATCTGTGGTGGGTGGGAACCAGGGGTGGACTGACCCATTAGCCACTGCTTGAGGACCCGCGACTGTCAGGGGGCCCCCAACCTACCCCCGCTCCCAAGAGTCTTCTATAGAAGATCCAGCGCTGCATTGTGCTGGATCTTCTATGTACTGGTGTGACAGAAGGGAGAAATGTGGAGTCTAATAAACACCAGATCTCTCCATAAAGAGAATCTGTCACCTCCACATGCTATCAAATAGGAGCTTCTTAGACATCCTGCGATAGCAAATACTGTTAAGTGAAGAAAAAAAATTAAGAAAAGGTGATTAAAAAAATAAAAAAAATGTAATTACAAAAATTATACCCCCCATACTTCATGCATCACCTACTTCTGACCCCTGTACTTCATGTTTCACCTACTCCTGACCCCTGACCTCCAGAGATCACCTACTCCTGACCCCTGAACTCTGTTTGTTACAGATTCTTGACCTATAGTAGAGTAGGTTCAGGTTTTATTTTACAATGCATCTTCAGCCACTCCTGTTAATGCAATTTGACTGGTAGCATGATTCACTGTGACAGGACGCATCAAATTCTTTCACTTATTCCAGAAGTCTATGATCACTTGTTTTAGGGCGTGCTAAAAATGGGGGTTTGATTGTGTGCTTGTGGTCTGTCGAGAGTCTGGTGTGTCAAGGTCACCAATATTCATGGTTCACTCTACATTGATGCCCTGTATGGGGCTTTTAAAGTATCACCTATGGATAATTTGGGGTACCAATATCAGTTTTGTTCCAGTCTCACAGGCGCACAATTTTTAAACTTGTAATGTTGGGTATCTACTTAGTAGGGACACCTCAGCTTTTATATCATATTTAAAAAACTGGGTATTATATTTTGATATTGTGCACTAAAATCAACTTTAGTGTAACTTTTGTTGGCATTTTGGATTTGATAAAGAACTACGCTAAAAATTTGACAACTGCTGCCACTTTATTCTACACGGTCTGTGCTTTCAGGAAATATACAATTTTGAAGGGGAGGAAGGTTAAGTAATTTTCATGCTTAAAATGTTGATTAAAGCATATGTGGAAAAACAGTGTGGCAGGGAAAGGGTTAAATCTGGAACGCGCCCAATGGCTTCCCAAATGTACTGCCAGGACCTTCCTGCAGAGAATAGGAGATGGCTGCAACATACCAGCAGCCATCTCTAATTTTGGAGGGGATGGTTTTGTGGGAGGGGCTTGTATGTGGAAGGGGCATAAGGTCACCCATAATCTCCTATTGCCCGGGCAGCCCCATGAGTTGTCCGTCCGCCCCTGTCCCAGCAAGATGTATTTCTTTACTCAAAGAAAAAATAGGAGTTGGTAATACTTACATGTACCCTATCAACTCATGTTTGGTGTGAATTTTAAGGATAGACTTCCAGTCTGTTATTTAATAGAGCATTATGTGCAAGTTTACTACTATAGATGAGCTTCGGGTTGTAGCTGAACGCGACTTTGCCCCAAACTCAGCCCGTTCCAGTTTCAGTAACTGGGCATACAAATTGGGCATTTCTTTCTCCAATTTTCCCCACCTAAATCATCTGCTTGCACAAAAACATTAGTCTGAACACTTTTGCAGCAGTAATACTACTACTACATACTCATGGCCATGAGTACTTGTTACTTATTGGCAAAAAATTGAATAACTAAAAAACTAACTATAACGAAAAATAGTCCTTTATTTGAAGAAATAATAAATCATGTCCTCCATTGTAAATCCAACATCAATCTTCATTCAGCAATGTAGCTCCACATGAGTCCTAAAAATCTGGTACATGACAATCAATGCTGACTTGCCAACAAGATGACTAACCTGGCAGGTAACTAAATTGATAAAATATGGTGTGGTAAGTTAAAGCAATTCAGACGCTGTTTACAAACAAACAATATTACTTTTAAATCAATTTAGTAGTTCCCAAAGCATTTTATTTAAAGAATTTTTGTATTTTTAATATTGCCCTTTAAGTTGCATTAAAAGATCCTCTCCCTGCTGAATGGTATTTTTGAAAAATGTTTTTTGCATTGGTCCCCATTACAATGCACAGCAATCCATGCCTTATTTTAACAAAAGATTTCAAATTAGCCCTAAGAAAGGCCATAAAAAACAGTGAAAGATAAGATTCAGCTCTTGTAGACTTCAATGGGGTTTAGCACAACGTTCAGTTTTTGCAACCTTCTCACCAGGTTTCTTGAAAGCCTAGAAACTGAGCTTTACTTGCTATGCTCATCGCAATTTACTAACAGCTCTGTCGGTAAGCCAGCATCAGTCTTGAGACTTGTACCGATGACTAATAAGGGAATGGAGGTGACACAAACAAGTTGAATGGAACATACACAGCCTTTTCTCTGAATTGGTTTATTCTAAAACAGCTCCATTCTCTAGGTTGCCCATACCTTGTAATTATTGTGAGAAATGCCATAGTCTCCTATTCGAACTGTCAGATCAGAGGTAAGAAGGCAGTTTCTTAGGGCGAGATCACTGCAAACACATCAAAAAGAACATTCGGTAAAGTGCACTGTGATCTGCACCTGCAGACAAAAATAGACGCTGCCAGCCAAAGTAGAAACAACAGAACACATTATTCACATAAAGAGAAAACTTCAGAGTCAAAACATAATTCCACCATTTGCAGGAAAAAAAATAAATGCACACTTCTCCATTTAAGAAAATGGGAGTCAGTAAAGCATTGCAACAGCAATACGTAGTTTTGGGGTTCAGTGGTCTGGCTGCTATAGACGGTTCTTCCTGCACATGTCCACAGACAGACATACAGCAATATGAACATGCAAAAGTGTCAATGGACTAAAATTGCAGTGACATTACGTCTGACTTACATACCTCTGGTCAGCTTTAGATATTTTATCAACAATTGCAAAAATGAATTGTTATGTATTACATCAACAGATCCCCTGGCTGTGTAGATGAGGGAGATACATTACTGTACAAGCCTTTTTGTAAAGATCTTCCATCAGCCATTGTACAGTCTACCTCAATTCTACCCACAAACCCAATATTCTCAATGATATTAATATGAAGAGAGATGTGTACAAGGGCAGTAAAGGCTAAACATTTCTTGTTTGCTCTCTTGTGGTCTGTCTAACACATCATTAGAAGCATTTAGTTATACAGTAGCTGCTTAAAAAGTGCAAAACAAAAAAAGCTGTTTATCATGTCAGAAATTAGGAGTTGTCCTGTGTCCTCTACATACATCATATGTTATTTCAAAAAGTCTGTGAAGCCCTTCTAGTTGTCATATTTGTATAGGTGTGCCTGGGCACATCCTAATCACTAGGGAGGGATGCACCCACTGATACCAATACTAGTAGTATCGGTATCGGTGCCGATACTGAGTATTTGCACCAGTACTAGTACTCATGTAAATGCACCACCTTTGGTACCCGCCCAGAACCGAAAAATAAAACAAAAAGGAAACTACACCGTGCCAGCACTATTTGTCCGACCTTCTGGGTCCTCTGCTTGTCTGTTTTTGACTGTTCTCGGCTGGCAGAAGTCATCCTTCCGCTGCTGCTGATCTAGGATGCAGGTATGTGAGGGGGGTCTCTGCTACAGACTTATAGGGGCACTGATGTGAAGGGGGTCTCTCTGCTGTTACAGGAGCATGAATATAAAAGGGAACTCTCTGCTGTTACAGGGGCATGGCTATAAAGGGGGTCTCTCTACTGTTACAGGGGCACAAATGTAAAGGGGGTCTCTCTGTTGTTACAGGTTAACAGATGTAAAGGGGGTCTCTCTACAGTTACAGGTGCACAGATGTAAAGGGGGTCTCGCTGAAGTTACAGGTTAATGAATGTAATTGGGGTATCTCTGCTGTTACAGGTGCACGGATGTAAAGAGGGTTTCTTCTGTTCACACTAGAGCAATTTGTAGCATGACAAATCATACTATGAATGACCCTTTGCTGTTACTTAGACCCCGTTCACACTGGACATCGCACAATTTTCCTACGATTTGGTGGGCGACAGATGGTGCGATTTTTGTTCCATGTGTGAATGGAATTGCACAATTCCACTTCATATAGCAGGCCAAATTTATCTGTCATATATCAGACATACTGTATATCGGTCGCCAAAGTCGTGCTGGTGTCAACTGGGCCTTATACAGGATGTATTGTCTGATGACAGATTGCAGGATTACGCTCTATGTAGCAGGCAGAATCACACGATTCTGGTCACACACGGAATGAAAATTGCATGATTAGTCGCCTACCAAATCTCAATTGGGTCCTGATTACACACCCTAATGCAGAGGGCTGCGCACACCTATGCATATTTGACTACAGAAAGGTTAGCTTGACTTTGTATGGATCTGAGAGTGGGAGTGGCAGAACAGTTTAACAGTTTAGCAAATGACATTGGGAAGGGCTTATACCACTCTGTCCACAAACAAGATGAGAGTTGTCAGCCCACAACTAGGTAGAAGAGCTATCAGTGCATTTCTTGAAGATCAACAGCTATTTTTCCGCACTTGAAGGTTATTTAAAGCAAGGAGACAGAGAAATGTGCATGTATTGCAAATACTGCATTTTTTTTTCATTTTGCTTTGACATTTGGTATAAATAATATATGGTATATTTAGATGTGTGCTACCTAAGGGGGCAGATGTCAGATGGTAAATGCACATTTAATCTGTCTATTAAATCTGTGGGCACTCTGTAAGCACATATCAACCATACAGATTTAAACTGACATGTTTAAATGACAGCTGAAATCTGGACAATATTTGCCTTGAAATCTTGTGTTTATCAATATTGATGTACAGTTTGCTTACCAGTATCCACTCACCCTCCAGAAACACTCCTCTCTCAGATTTACCTGCACCGCCATTTCGACTAAACTTGTTAACTAAACTGTGTCCATATTGCCGGGGGAATAAAAGTACTGTCACCTGCACCCCAGTCTTGCAGAATAAAAAGCGGTTTATTGCATAGACTTGCAATGTAAACGTTTCAGGGCCGCGAAGGGTCCCCTTCTTCAGGCAAAAACAACAAGATTATAAAATGTTTGTACGTTGTACAATTTTAAAGTCAATTCAAAGATAAAAGAACATTTAGTTAGATTTGTTTCTATCCATTTTTGGATTTGATCCAGGCTTACTATTATATACCTACATATATCTTTTGGAGATGCCTATTCTCATTAGAGCACAATTATATTTATAGGCTTCATATGCGCCTCCGTCTTGGGGCTAGGCCCTTTGCGGAATCCGATACCTCCTGACTGATCTATTGGTTTCTTGTGTTCTTTACATTTCTCATTTTCATGTAAGTACTGTACCAATATCCACATGATGCATTCTTTTGATTATATATTTTTCTTGTGTTTGACGACTTTGTTATATATTTAGATATAAATACGTGGTTGTAAGCGCTCCTGATGAAGCATCTTGGACACGCGAAACGCATCGAGCACTAAGCCACGCCATCCGTCATATCATGCTTGAAATAAATCTGTCAGGAGTGTTCTCTATTTAGTAACATACTAATGTGTATATGTATGTATACTATTTTATACAATATAATTGGGGTG
>JAEOBE010465655.1:0-12728 GCA_022657655.1 Phrynoglossus myanhessei | reverse complement strand
AGCTTCAGCAGAATGTCTTCTCCTTCTATGTATAACTTCTACAAAAGTGACACCAGCAGGTAATAATGGAAAGTGCATAGCAGAGTTCCTGTTCATGCTGGACAGGTAGGTATTAGAGAACAGATACTATCTAGAACCCTCGAAGATTGTAGAACACTAATCTAAATAACAAGATATTGCTTTTAACCAAAGGAGCTCCTAACATGCTTGATTTCTTGTTATAGGAGAAGAGCTATTTTGTAGTCTTGTCAACGGATTCATAAATATCACTGCCAATATTGGTCTGTAGCTTTTTACATATACATGTAGATGTAACCTGATTAAAGGTAAAGTCCACCTTTCAGGGCAGCAAAGTGGCTTAGTGGTTAGCGCTTCAGCCTTGCAGCACTGAGGGTCCTCAGTTCAAGTCACAGATAAATAGATGTATGTCAGCACTCCGGTAGTTGCAGTTAGATATGTTCCTTTATTCAATCATCATAGTCATCAAAGTAGGTAACAATCGTTTTGGGGCCACACAGGGTCCCCTTGGTCAGGCTTTAAATGACCATGGTCATTTAAAGCCTGCTGAAGGGGACCCTGCACGGCTCTGAAACGATTGTTGCATACTTTGATGACTATGCTTGAATAAAGGAACATATCTAACTGCAACTATCAGAGTGCCGGCGTACATCTATTTATCTCTGATGACCATGGTGCCATCAGTGACCGCTACGAGCACCCACACATTGGGGATATACCGGTAAGGAGTGCGATCAGCTTCCCTCTCTCCATTCCCCAGTTCAAGTCAGGACACCATCTGCAAGGAGTTTGCATCTTCTCCCTGTGCTTGTGTGGATTTCCTCCGGGTACTCCGGTTTCCTCCCACACGCCAAAGACATGCTGACTCCTGTCTAAATTGTCCCTCTATGTATGTGAAATAGGGATGTTAGATTGTAAGCTCCTTTAGGGCAGGGACTGATGTGACTGTGCAACTATGCACTGTGTAAATTGTTGGCGTTATATACATACCTATAAGTAAAATAATAACTTAACATTTCTTCATAAAAGAAAACATATGCATTCACTATTTTTTTTACATTGCAGCCAGTAAAGCATCGCAGTGGATTGCGAATGCAATACTCTGGCCTCTGGAGGAAGAATAAATGGACTGTGAGTGTGCAATGTGACCATGTTTCATGGTATACCCTGAATATGGGTGTTACAAGAAACATGACCAGAATGGCAAAGTGGACATGTGTTCCATTTTAATTTTTTAAAGCTTTCTCTTAAATCTTATGTCTGCATTAGCATTTTTGTTGCTGGCTGCAGCTTGCCAGTGACAGGATGTCACCTGCTTTTACATCATGGTTGGTGAACAACATACCTGCAGTATTTAAAATACAAAGCTAGCGAGGATCTACCAGTGACAGGATTCCTATTCTGATACAATACTAAGCAAATAAGGTTATCTTGTGGATTCCTTCATGGCTGGATTGGCTTCAAGGTATCCTAAACACTACCAACATTGTTTTCTTTATTTTTTCACAGCATGGATAAGATCCTCTTTCCAGGCATGAACTCATACAAAGAAATCACAATGGTTCCTGGGAGGGTGGCCTCATTAGTCTCTACCAGGAAACCTTGGAAAGTAAGTGATAACTAGTCTGGTGGCACGTAGGTTGTAGCTTACCGGCTCAACAAAATCAAACCCTACCTAAGCATATTTAGCTGGTTTACTTGGAGTAGGACAGTGTTCATTGAACTGCTGTGTCTTTGACGCTGTATAAGATCTCATTATGGAGTTGTCCTTTTACATTATACCCGGTGGTGTTCAAATTCAAAGTGTTTTCCACTCACCCAAAATGAAAAGATGTGTTAGGCTTTGTTGGCTCGTAATATATGTCTGGCTTTTTATTTGCCCTCTCCATCCTGACTATCAGCTGTGGAAGCACTTGACATTTCCATTCTGTGTTTGTGCCCCACCAGGCACTAATATGTGCAACACAGTACTGCCAGATTTCCAGATATGGTTTAGTTACACGTTATATGTGGACAAATGTTAAAATAAAACTATGTTCTGCCAATAAATGGCAAAGCAACACCTTTTCTCCCATCCCTCTTCTCCAGCAGCACATACTTACCTTTCCTTCTCTCTCCCATTGCTATAGTCAGCAAAGAGGAGCTAAAAATACTATTTCTGTGTAAGGAGGACTTCACTTTAAAGAGAACAGGTTGCAAGACAGTTTAGTTCAACAGAAATCTTCTGTGTCTTTAACATGTCTAGACAGGTTCTTTACCATTAAAATTATCCCTTTTGTAGACATCCTAAAGCCCTAGATTGCTGTTGGGTGCCCCATCTTGGATGTGATATCAACAGCCCCAGCAGACCCAGAATTGTCACTCAAGTGACACACTGTAATATTTCCCTTTGCCGGCTATATAAAAGGTTATATATGGAGGTTGGGGGGAGTGGTAGAGTAGCTAGGACAGCACAGAAAGTATGTAGACACTTCCAGAAGACAAGAGGAGAGACTTGTCATTTTTTTAGCACATTGAAAGGCAAACTGCAAGTCAATTAAAATAATTTATGAAAAAGAAAATATCTCCAAGTAATCATTTCAAATCCTCGGTCTTTCTGTGCTTTTACCTGCATTTTTGGGGTCTCTTTAGGGTGTATACATCTGGCCGTTTAAGTAACAAAACTGCTGCAAATAAAGATTTAGAAGCTTCTAATGTGCTGGATTACATAGAGTTGAGTAAATGTGGAAGAAATCTGTGTACACCAGGAGGATCAGATCTAGTTTGTGGAATTGACCTTTCTCCTGCCTGACCATTCTAAGACCGGTGACCTACTGAGAAATGCTCACTTTCAGCCTGGGCTGAAGTAGCTGCTGTACAACACAGGATAAGGAAGGATTACAGGAAACTGTGTTTATCATAGTATAAAAAAGACTTTGTTCAGGGAATTTACATCTGGGCTAAGCAGACATTTGCTTTTCATTCAATTATATTAATTGAGTAAATGTGTTAGGATACAAAATGTTGTGGCACACCTTCTTTCTGTATACGTTACACGCAATGCATTGATTTCCAGGTGGCAACAGTGAACCCAGGCACACAAGATCTAAAGACCAAACACACAACGATGGTTTGGGTGCCAAATTCCCAGGAGAAATCCCAGGAACAAGGAAAGAGGTATATACTGTGTTTGCAGGCAGGCAGAGCAACTTAGTATTCAAGATTCTCTTCTCATGCAGGCGTTTGCATGCTCTTCCAGTGTTTATATGAAATGAAAGCAGAGTACTTAGAGAAATGCCACAGTCCAAAAATGTTGAGATTATTCTAGGGTTAAAATATTGGAGACCCTGAGAGACAGATGATAATTATTTTTTCCTTCTTCAGGAAGAGCCGCCATTGTTTTTTATCCCTAGAAACCATTTTTATGAAGTCACTAATAAGGCATCATGTATGTATTTCTCCATTTAGAGAAAAACCTTTGACGGTTCATATTAAAGAACTGACATTTGCAGATGTGTGTGGAAGGCTGAGAAGGGAAAATCGGGATTCAAATGTGGTAAGTCAGTCGCTTTGATATTTATACAGTAAAATCCCTGTTATCCAGCACCCATGGGGATTGGTAGATGCTGGATAAATGTAGTTTCTGTTTGCTTGAGAGTTACTATAAAAATCGGCCCAACCAGTGCTATACTCCATAGTGTACCATACCAAACCACCATAAACTGTGTGTTGGCTTGATATTAATGTTGAAATGCAGACCTGAAAGCAAATAAAGACAAACTTAACTTAACGCAACACAACACAGAGGGTGGGCAAATAAGATCTGCAGTATATACAATAATATTTCCTCAGTTTTATTTTATTCTGGTTATTTGAGAGTTCAGGTTAACTGAATTCCACTTAATCGAGAGTTTACTGTACACATATTGGCCACTCAAGCATCCAGCACTGTCACTTAGGTTTGAAGAGAGGACCATTGCCCTTTATGAGCCTCAGATCATGGCTTACTTGTGGCGTTTGGCTACCTGACCAGTAGTCATTAGATCCCAGAGCAGAAGCTTTTTTTTAGTAAAGGTATTTCAGAGTCTTTTTTATTATCTTTTTTATGGCAAGATGGCCAACATTGGGAGGTTGGCTAATACAGAAAAGATTTTGTTTACTGTAACTGGATGGGAAGACCAGCTGGATTTTAAACTTCTGCACTTTTAATGTGGTTGTTTAATAAACTACATGTTTAACTGTAGTTCCAGCAAATTGTAATGACTTCTTTGTGTTGTTTGGTTAGCCAAAAATTAGGAAAGTGACTAAGCCACCTACAGGAGGACGCCCTCATAACCTGATCCTTGCCAGTTCTCCAATACTGACACAGACACACGCAAGAAAATGGATGACAGCAAGGTAGGGCATTCCACTTTCCCTCCTTATATACCTCATGCAAAGGTCAATAGCATCTCATGGACACACCAGCTTTAGATGATCTAATTGTCTTTGTATGCCCTGCTATTCTTATATTGCTTAGGGCTACTAGAAGCAGTCTCGCTACGAAGGTGGTAGATGTCTCAGAATGCTTTGTCAATGTAAAATACACTGGGTCAACTAGTTAGAAATTTATGGAGGTCAAGTGGTAACACTGTGCTTTACAATGTGCAACATGCAGTAATTCCAAGGATCCAGAAGTCTCTTAAAGCACACCACAGGTTCCCTTTACTATACCCTTTGCCCAGCAGCACTTATTCCCCTGTTCCCCTCTGTGCCTCACACATAACAGCACTTTGGTAAATATTGATTACCAGCACTGCCACATTAAATTAAGGAGGTAGATCACATGCTGATCCATATCTGGATGCACTGCGCATTTGGCGTTGGGATAATAAAAAAGATGTGTGCTTCTGGGGTAGGGGCATTAAAGTGAACCTGTGGTTTGCTTTAAGAAATGACTTTTGTTTGAAAGTCTTAGCATTACTGCACATTGCCTTTTGTGTTGCATTGCCTGTAAGCCTGTAGATGTGATATAGTAGTTTAGGACAAAGTTATACCAAGCTCAGATGCTGTTTTTCAGTTCGGTAACGGAAAACCCAGAGGGGATCATGAAAATTAAGAGGAGATCTAATGAGCATCACCTGTATACAGAATCACTGTCTGATCTTGGTTCAGACAGTCTTTTACTAGAGAACCGACGTGTGGTTTTGCATGACAACAGAAGCAAACACCGCAGCAGCCCAAGCATCTCACAGAGTGGCCCACTATACAAGCTGGATGAACAGGTCAGTGGTTACTACAGCCAAAGTACATTGCATGTCAGTCTATATATCCAACCAACACTGAAGAATTCTGCAATCCCTACTCCTTAGAGCAACTGAAGAGAAAATGGCTTGTGTTAATCATAGTAATTTAATTGTTCATTCATTATGCTGCAACAACATTGGTAAGATCTGACTGATTGTCCTCAACAGCAGCATCAAATCCAGCAGAAGCTTTTGCTTTAATTTTTGCACAGTGGGGAAAGGGTTGGAACCCTTGTGAGTTTTTATTGTCATCTATGCCATGGTTTGGGAACATTCACCTCACTTCCTTTCCTGTTAACAAATCAAGACACCTCCACTAAGTCAAAAAGCTGAACTGCAGCTTTACTTTTCTTTGTGGGAAGTTAATATATAAGCCACGCCTGCTAGGAAAGTGCAGATCTCTAACTTGCCTTCCTCGCTGCTGTGTGCTCCAGTGCAAAGAACTCTAATGGCAGTTGTTCCCCTTCCTGTCTGTGTGACATGTCATGACCCAAGCTTCTCATCTGCAGCCAGGCTGTCATAGACAGATCCTTTGATCATCTAAATGATGATTAGAACTTGCGTCAATCAGAGCGCCACTGTTATATGTTGGAAAATGAGTGTAGCTATATATTGATGAGGTTAATTTCCCGTGGCTATGTTCACACTCCATTGTATGATCGGGCGCTGAAAAACACCAGTCACTTTACATGGTGTGAACAGACCTTTAACATGCTAAAAGTAGGTGTGGTAAGTCTTGGTCAAGTACCAGGATAAACCCTTACCGGTGTCCAGATCCTAAATATCTATACATGTGTAGCATTTTCAGAAGGCCAGTCATGGAAACCTAGTCAGTCACTTGATTCCTTGATCATTTGTCTTGTGCCAGACTGTTGTCAGAAAAGGGTTTTCTTCCCTACTAAACTAAATGATCTTCCTGTGCTTTATTTATATATCCTGAGCAAATTACTAAAGGTGGGCATACACTGATATATTTTTATGGGTGATTGGCTGCCATTACTGTTCACCCGAATATTTTCCATCCAACACCTTTGATTTTCTAAATTGAAGGATGCCAGATGGGAGTCTGCCTACTGAAGGGGGGCACCCACTGTGCAAATGTCATCAAGAACTGTCCAAAATCTGCACAGTGTATGGCCCATTTAAGTATCCTGTGATACCTGTGTGCAGATGACTGAACAGAAAGATGAAACCCAAAATAGAAACAGTGTTGAAACTGATCTCTTTCTTGTATCCAAATGCCAGTCATTGCTATCCACAATGTTCTCAGTGATGTACTAAGCCATGCACTAAAATCACAGTGAACCAAGCTCACATGCAGATCATTAAGGACAAGGAGCAATTAGGCAGACATCATCCCAAAGTCAGTATGCCCTACCACTACATTATATTCTGTGTTTGTAGAATCTTGATGTTGTGGATGATGTGGGAATTGATCTGAACCGCATTAGGAACCAATATTACTTGTGGAAGAAATATATTGGCCTAGCCGGCCCCAACTTCAGAATACAGCCACCAGGTAAGTGCAGCTCACATATCTGTAATTGGAGGCAATGTGTTGCCATCATATTTATGGAAGGTTTTTCTGTTTTAATGTGAAAATTATTATTTTTACTGTGATTGTTTAAGGCGAAACTCCATCTAAAATATATTTTTAGTATTGGAAAGAATAAGAAAGGAGTAGAAGATCCTTTGGAAACCCCATTATACTTCAATGAGGTAGCCATTTTGTGAAATAAAACAAGTACTTGATAAATTATCAGGCTTAATTCTGTGACTCTTCCAAGCTTACCAAACTAGGGTCTGTGCAGTCTATATATAACAGGTGCACTTAAAGGAGCCTTATGGGGTGAGTTAAATTAACTCTTCCCCATGCTTGGAGCTGACCTGGGACACTGCTGCTGTCACAAGCTGTCTCTATTGCTTGGGAACCCAGCAATCACATACCACTGATTCCTGTTCCTCTCCCTGCAAAGAACAGAGACTGTCAGTCCCTGCTCACTGCATGGTTTCCCCCGTCCCCTCTCCGATGCTCCAGCGGTGACTGGTGGGCACAGCTGGATCTGCCTCTAGAGAGGCAGAGCCAGATGTCAGGCAGTGGGGTTTATCCCAACTATTTTGCTGGCATCCTTCCATGCTGCGGCACAGTTCTGCGCTGTCAGCACATAGTGTATTGTAGCCAAAGTAGGTCTCTTTTAACCAAAAAGTCACCTGTAAAAGAAGCTTGAATATACTTACCTTTTCATTAACCTGTGTGTCCATAAAGTCACCACTTTTGTGGTCCTCAGATGCTGCAGATATTCGACTGTCGGAAGAGTCAAATACTTGCCCCCCTTGCTGGCTGCTCTGGCTTCTCCCACTGGTTGTATGTCTTGTAGTCAGGAGGAACCATATCGGCTAGCAGGTAGAAACTATTGTACATACTTAGTATACTTGCAGTGTGTAGGGAGTGAAGTGGCAGGTTTTCAATACAGGTCGCTGGAAAGGTAAGTGTGTTCCCACCTTTTTTACAGGTGAACTAGTGGAAAAAAGAGGCCCTTTGGTGACAAGTAGCTTTTTAACCGGCTTTTCCCCTGAAGCCATTTTTGTTGTGTAGCTGTGTGATCATGGTGGGAATGTTATATTAATATATTATATATTATTTATTTCTGAAGCAAGAAATAATATGATGGTTTTTTTGGGCTTTGTAAAGTAGTTACAAACAATAACACCATTAAGGGGTCAATTTATAAAGCAGCTTGTTTACTACAGTCATATCACTGCTAAAAAAAAAAAAGCCCCCCCAAAAAAGGCTTCAAAACATATATAAAGATCAGTAAAAGTGCTATTGATTATAAATGGATTTATTAAAAAAAAAGCCATAAGGAGAGCCTAGTCATGTGTCCTGCCAAACTCTTGCCAATGACCTCTCCTCCAATCACAGGGTCTCTCTGCTGAGGCTTTTTGCTACAGTTTGAACTGTAAAAATGGAAGGTGAGGTGGAGCGATATCAGCTCTCTGTTATAAAGGGGTCCCCTGGTCTTTAACATAGTAATGATTGGCCTGAATATTGTAGTATATCTAGTATGACCAAAGAAGGCCTCTGTCTCATCTACAGGCTTGGTGGTTTGTGATACAGAAAGATCACATGAGACAGACAGCAGAGAATCTCCTTCTTCGGCTGCATTTTCACAGACCTCCTGGACAGACGTAGAACCATCGGATGCAGTGAGTATAGTGTTTTTGGTTCAATCTGAGTTTTCTATTGTCTGAGACTCTTGATATCAGCAGCTACATGTCATTGTTCAGGCAACCCATCTGTGGTGAGTGTGAAATTAGCTAAGAAAATGGAGGTTCCCCGTTATCTACAATGGGTACAACCAGAGGTCCCCTAAGCATCTGACCAGACCCCATGCCAGCATCTTTCTTTTCAACTGAGCGAGCTGTTGCTAGGCATTTACTTCAGCTACCCGATGACACATAAAGGGAATTGCAAAGAGACACCTTTCAGTTTGGCTGTGACTTCACCATGTGGTTTTTGGGACAATACCTGTTGTGGATGAAAGCTCACTGTGTTAAAATTCTGCAGCACTCTTCCACACGTTCCTCAAGTATTTCATCTTATAGCCAGCAGATCTGGACGCCAGAAAGATAAGTGACCAAGAGTTCCAAGAACAAACTGAAGAAGCAGAGTCTAATCAACTTCAAGGAGATGAGAACATCCCACAAACACTTCCAGGTCAGTCATTATAAAGCCACACCACAAGGTACACATTTACGTCCTTTATAAACTCTAGGCAAAATATGTGTTTCTGTTTTTTCTCTATACAGACCTTGAAAGTGAACGCCTCCTCAGAGAAGTGGAATCTCCGAAAGGATATGAGCTGCCTGATAAGTCAGAACCCATTACTCAAGGCTCAGAAGATACTGAGGACCATGATTGCTCTGAGCAGAGAGCCCAATCACCACAACCCAACCCTCCCCCTCCGTCCCCGACACATGTGAACTGAATTATGAAAGGGTGTTTATAATAAAATTTGACATTAAAAATGAAATAGAATGTATATAATATTAGATCGATATATAGAGGATATTTAATGCAAAGGTAACCGTATATTTTTAACATCTTAGCTGCTTTAATGTAACTAGAAAATGATCTATACCTGACCATTGACAGCTGTCGTCAAGGGTTTGCCACTTTCCATTTGCATGCCCAGTTCCAACATTTCATGTAAAAAAAAAATTTCTTGCCCACCCATATTGAAAAAAGGTATCACTGCGCCACTTACCTGCTCTATGATCCAGCACTTTTCTTTGTGTCCTCTTCTGGCAGTAGTTGCCACCTCTGTGTTGAATGACTCCTAGCTTTTTCATGGAAAAATATGCACTGTAGACGGTAGAAGTCATCTACTGCTCTCAGGGGATTCAGTGAAAATTCTAAAAGAATTTTTATTTGGAGTCATGCCCAAAAATCTATTTGCTCAAGATCATGTTTATTTATACTGTCTTGCAAATTGTAAAGGGAATATAAAGAGACCTGTTTGGTTTGTAGAAAATACAGCCAGCCGTCCTGTGCAATAGAAGACGTTAGAGGCTTATCTCTCTGGCAAGCATCAAGTGACATTTTCACTTTGGGCACCACTGCTGTCCGACACTTCCAGGGGTGTCAGATAATGAGTACCCTGTTGGGTAAGTTTCTCCCATTGGTTGCTACATCACTGCAGGACACAAAGGAGGACCCATGGCTGGCCCCCAGTGGAGGACATGCTATTTGATAAACCATGAAGTGTAGGATAACTGATGACACCTGAAGATCATGGATACCAAAGACATTTCACTTGCTGCCCTTGCCCCTCTCAGTTTGTATTCAGGGTCCTTTATTGCAGAGGGCAGCTGCCTGGAACTGCCTTACAGAATCAACAGGTTGCTTTAAGTAGATGATGTATACGCAGCTGACCTTCTACTTTCCAATGCTTAATGAGCCCTTCATTGTTTTTATTAATAATTATAGTAAGAAGAGATTTTAGATTATTTCAATCTGATAACTGATCATTATTTTCTGTTGGACTATAAGGAACAAAGCTTTCATATTAGCTATTTCAGAAGACGAATCCTAACTGCATGCAGTTTGTCAAGGACAGTCAGACATGTCTGACCAGTGAGGTATCTGACTGTTTTAGATCACCATCACTAGCGGTATTTGTTTCTGTTGTTAACTGTCACTAACAACAAATTGAACTACTAAACTCAAAGTAGTAACATGATGTTATATATTTAAACACAAGGTGGCTGTCACGGTACATAACAGAATTTAAGTATCATGAACTTCTATTACAGCTTACTAGTACAGAGATCTGACCAAACGTGTGACATGTAGTCACAGACAGTAAAAGATCAGTCTACAATTCAGTTCCATTAATTATTATACAAGCTACTTCCCAATTATTGCTACTGATCTATTGGGAAATTAACATGTGTCTCAATACAACATAAGAGATATATTATTGCACAAATCAGTAGCTGTGTAAAGAAGGTCAATTTTGTTCACTCATAATGCTGAACAGTTCATTAAAAAAAGTGCATTTATAACTTGTTAAACAGTCTTTGAAGTGTGGAAAAGTCCCTTTAGTATAAGATACATATTGTTTGAACAATTGTTTTTCTTAACTCCTCTATATGTGCGAACCATTCAAACCTGCTATAAATGACAGGTTACCCGTTAGTAGCCTGTAAACTCCAAATAAGCATGTTATGAAAACTTACAGAAGCATAATTTACCTTGCTCTCCCTGTTATTAACAAATGGCCATCGCAAGGACCAATAGGGAGCCTAACACTAATATTGGCCCTTCAAACCCAAATTTAAGCAAGACAGACTTCATGGAAGTCCAATGCACCCTGTCATAAGCTTGTTCAGCATCTAGTGATAGCATAGTCATGGGTATGTAATTCTACAAACCGCAAAGTATTCAAAGCTCGGTGTGTACCATCAGGTGCCTGCCTCCCCTCAACAAATCCCACCTGGTCGGGGCCTATTAATGATGACATCAATAATCTTTTATCCAGTATTTTCACATAGTTTTTGACATCAGTGTTGAGTAGAGAGATGGGTCTATAATTATTAGTCATCTCCAAATCCTTCCCAGGCTTTGGCAGGGGTACTATTGTACCTTGCAACATCTCTTTAGGCAGGGTTCCTCATATTCTAGCCTTATTGAACACCTCTATTAGTGTGGGCAGTAAGTAATCAGCAAACTTTTTGTAATACTCATTGCAAAACCCATCACTACCTCAGGCTTTGTGATTCGGTAATGATTCTACTCCGCCTTTAATTCCTCCATCTTAAATGGAGCTGACAGGTCTTGCAATTGCTCATCTGATATCTTACGCAGCATAACCTTGTCCAAAAAATCCCGTATTCCCTCCACAGTCGGTTGAGGTTTATCCCCCTGATCTCTCAAATTATATAGGACCTTGTAATATCGCATGAATAAATCCACTGTCTTTAGGGTGTGATACTTTGTTCCCACTGTCAGGGTGTTTTAAAGCCAAAATCTGTAGCTTGCGTTGTCAACCTTTAATCCTCCTAGCCAGATATTCCCATGCCTTGTTATGTAGAGAGTACGTATCAGCCTTGAGACTGAAAATATGGTGTGCATGCATCTCAGTGAGTATCAGTCTAAGTAAGAGCCTGTCTCAGCTGAAACGGATGAACCATCTTTTGTGTGTTGTCAGTCTCATGAAGCGCTTCCACTGTTTTAATTTCATTTAGTAAATCATCTAACTGGCAGTTCCCCCATTCAGTAGCACCCGTAACCCGATTTCGGTTGCATGATTTTCAGGGCTGATGCACAGCGCCACAACAGCATATTTCTTTCATATTCTGCTGTCACGGGTGTCCGCTGGCTCTGTGCTTGGATCACAGCCAGCTGTCTGTGATCCAAGCCATAGAGATGGCTCAGGTCGTGGCCGCATCGCACTAAAACTAGTATAGCTGCCTCGAAAACAATTGCAGCACGAAAACCGCAATTGCGATTTTTGGGCTTGCATTGCAAGTGGGTCTTTCGGATGTTGCACGGATGAGGATCCACATGACATCCACAGTGGTGAGAACGGGGCCTCAAAGTTACTTTGAAAATCGTACATTTTTTGTGCAATTCCGAAAAAGGGAGTGTTTCTGATAGCCAATCAGAAACAGACCCCTTCTGCATTTTTTCCACGATTTGCGTTTTTTCCGTGATTTTTTGCAATTTTCGCGCTACACAATAGAAGTCTATGGGAAGAAAGTTGCAGAAAAATTGTATGTAGTAGGTGCTGCAATTGCGATTTAGCTTTGTGAATGGAGCACAAAAAATTATTCTCCACTATCAGGGAGGGGGCAATTTTTCCATGCCCTTCAGTGGCGATTTGTGAGGCTCCATTCACACCAAACAAAAATCTGCGCGGATTCCGCGGATTTTTCGTCCGC
>JAEOBE010464262.1:0-13467 GCA_022657655.1 Phrynoglossus myanhessei | reverse complement strand
GCACCTCTGTGCGGTCCGCATCCGGACCGCGGTCCGCCATTTCGTGAGCCCTGCTCTATAACAATACTGTAATATAGTAGAAGCACCTACTTGGAAAAAAAACTCTCTAGTGGATTTAATAAAAACATAGAGATGATAGGAAATGTGGAAGTTGAGGACAGTTTAGGGAGCAGTGATCATAGAATTACAACTTTCACAGTGAACTGCAGAAAGCATAGACAGATTGATATTAGAAGAACACTTAATTTAAAAAGGTTACTTTAATAAGTTGAGAAGCCTAATAACTGTTATTAATTTCTCTGGAAATAAACACTGAGGACAGGTGGAAATGTTTCTAGGTAATCTTAAATATGCACTCGCCAGTGCATTCCATTTACCAACAAATTCAAAAGCAAGAAAGGATAAACCAGGGTGGTTAACTGGCAAAGTAAAGCACCATATAAAGAAGAGGAAAAAGGCCTTAGAAAATAAGTCAAATTTTGCTTTCAACTAGTACAAAGAATGCAACAAAAAAAGGCAATCTGGCCAGCAAAAATTGAGTATGAAGAACACTTAGTAACAGAAAACAAAAGAAACACCAAGAAATTCTATAGATACAATAAATTCTATAGATACAATAAATTCCCCATTGTACAGCACCCATGGGGATTGGGAGATGCTGGATAAATGTAGTTTCTGGTTCCTTGAGAGGTACAATTAAAAATAGGCCTAAGTAATGTTATTATACTGTACCATAAATTCTCTATTGACTTGATATTAATATTGAAATATAGAACTGAAAAGCAAATGAAGACAAATAAAGACTTACCTTAATGTAACAAAGAGGGTGGCATGGGTGGGAAAATGAGATTCAGTATAATAATAATAATAATACAGTATTATTTTGTAAATTTTTTTATTCTGGTTATTTGAGAGTTCTGGTTAACTGAGCTCCAGTTTATGGAGAGTTTACTATTCATAAATAGTAAAAAGTCAAGAATGGAACTTGTAGGCCCCTTAGAGAATGAAAAGGGAATCTGGCTACAAAGGTGAGAAAGCTGAGATGTTAAACATGTTCTTTGCCACAGTATTTACTGAAGAGTTAAAATGATTAAAAAAATTATGTCAATCATTACAACACAGGATTAATGGTATTTCAGTGGTTGACAGAGTTCCAAGTGGAAAGAAGTCTGAAAAAATTCAATGTCAACAAATATCCAGGACCAGATGGGTTACATCCATGGCTACTTAAAGAACCTAGCCAGGTTACAGCCAAGCCACTCCCCCCTATATTTAAGGATTTACTAATATCAGGAATGGTACCTGCTGATTGGTGGAAAACAAATGTAGTACCAACATTCAAAAAAGGAAACTTAAATACATTGAGTAATTATAGACCAGTAAGTTTAATGTCAACAGTGTGTAAAATATTTGAGGGGATTATAAGGGGCTATATACAAAAATTTGCATTCAAAAACAGTATCATAAGTAACAACCAACATGGCTTTATGAAGGACCGTTCTTGTCAAAACAATCTATTACCTTTTAATGAGGAAGTGAGTAGTAATTTAGATAGATGAATAGCAGTAAATTTTGTGTATCTTGACTTTGCAAAAGCATTCAATAAAGTACCCTACAGATGTTTACTTCATAAAATAAGGTCTATCAATCTCAATGAAACTATGTACATGGGTATAAAACTTGCTTCATGAATGCGTAGAGAGAGTAATATAAATGACATGTTTTCAAGTTGGAAAAAGGTTGATTGTGACGTGCCCCAGAGTTCAGTACTGAGCCCAATTCTGTTTATCTTTTTCATAAATGACAGAGATTGGAATTGAAAGTACAATCTCGGCTTTTGCGGATGACACTTAACTGTGTAGGGCAGTGGTTTCTGAACACAAGATAAATTCTCATCAGCAAAACTGGGATAAAATGGAGGTGTGGGCCTCAAAATAGCAAATTTAATTTAATGTTAAAAATGCAAAGTTATTCACATGGTAGCAAGGCATATGCATGCAAACAACTATTTAGGGTTATCCCCACTATGCAAGTCAAACATTGAGAAACACACTGGATGTCCTCAGATATTTAGCAATACCATACAATGCCAATCAGCAACCAACAAAGCAAGCAGGATACTATCCTCTGTTAAAAGAGGTATTTTGGCAAAAGATAAAAATATAATTCTACCACTTTATAAATCACTGGTTCAGCCACACCTTGAGTATGTGGTTCAGTTTTGGTCACTACTAATCAGGAAGGACATCTCTAAAATGGACAGAGTTCAGAGAAGAGCTATAAAATTAATAAAGGGGGTGGAGGGCCTGAGCTATGATGATCACCTCCAGAAATTAAACTTGTTCACAATAGAAAGGAGATACCTGCAAGGGAACTTGATTACATTGTTAAAAATAATCAGTGGAGACTCCATTATCAGGAATACAATGTTTAGACCAACAATTAGATTAAAGATGCAAGGTCACAATAAAAGGTTGGATGAGAGGCAATTTAATCATACTGTGCATAGGATTTTTTTACTGTGAGAGTACTAAAAATGTGGAATTATCTTCTATAAACAGTGGTATCAAGTAACTCTTAGATCAATTTCTTAGGTCAATAAATATACAAGTATATGTTAACTATTAGTGAAAGGTACATAGATACAAATGTATACACACATGCAGGCAAACATACATAGCTGTGTAGATGGACCTAGATGGACCTGTCCTATAAGGATTCAACCTTATCTATTATGAATCTATGTAACTATGTCATCTACCATTTAATAAGGAAAACAAATACTCCTAATATCTGATTGGCATATGCAAATGTACATTACCTGTTGTGCAAGTACCTATTGTAACTGACACTATGTGTGTGTTGGGTTGTTTACATTTGGAAAAAATATTAAAACCCTGTGAGTGGAAAGCATAAAGAGAAAAGTTAAGAACTGGGAAATTATTCAGTGCAAAAATGTGTGACTTTGGCCACTAAAGGTCAAATAATCAAAATAAGAAAATTTTTCCGTCATATTATAGTAAATTATTATACTTGAAAAAAATCTATTCCCAGTTTCTACTCTGTATTAAACAAGATAATTTTCATAATGTCGCACTTTACATGAATTAGTTTGTAATTAGGCTTAATTATGCCATTAACAAATTACTCAAAAATTGACCTTTTCTAACAAAAGTCAGACAACATTGATGTACAGAACTGGCAGAAAGCTGCAAATGTACATAACATTGATTGGCTCTGCATAGGAAATATTTTTAATAAAACTTTAATAATTTATTATACGTATCACTTCTGAATATATAATATGGAAGAATGACTTTGAATATGTTCTGATAAACAACATTTTTATCCTGAATGTAAAATAAACAGTAAATAAAGATATCTTCTTCTGTAATATATGTGGGTTTTACTAATATTTCAAAAACACGTTAGTACTTAGATTTTTTTAAATGTTGGTGTCTACTTCTCAACATTGCCTTTGTAAACAACAGCATAAAGCAAACATTAAAAAAAAATCACTCCATTTCATGGTCATCTGGTAATGTTCACTTTTACCAGCAGTTTTCCTTTATTGTTACTAGCTTTTGTAGTTTGCCATAACTTTGTTTCTTAGTAATAAGTCTTTACTAGACACCCTCAACCCAGTTTTCTCAAAGATGAACTCTAGTTGAATAAACAGTTGAAATTCATATATATGACCTATCCTACCTACAAACATATTTTTAATTCTGGGATGCCACTCACGTGATCTCAGTTCCCTTGCCATAGCTAGGTTCTCTGATCTCCATTTTCTCCACCTCAGTAAAGCAACACAAAATATGCAGCATCCGATGTATAGAATATGTTGACTGTTATGGGAAAGGGTTTGTTGAACCATGATTGTTGAATTGTGCCACAGAGCTCCCTTGGGAACTGTAGGTACTTTATGGACATTGTCCAGGGACTTTAAACATATGTCGCTTGAGCCCACATCCACAGATCATATCGCTTTTTGGACTATCACACCTAGGGCCTCTTAGCTATCCAACAGCAGCATGGGATCCCTGCTGTTCCCCCAGGAAGTACCCCAAAATTATATCTTTTATGTGGGCTAGAAGCCTAGTGGAACATGAGGGTTGCAGCATGGTGCCAATCTGTCTGGAGATCATAAATTGATTACTCTCTTATCTGATCTTGTACTGTATAAAAGCTGTGTTGTGTTTCAATAAAGAGCCACTCTCTTCTTTATTCCACACCATGCCTTATCTGGTGCTTGCGGAAAAGAGGTTATAATTCACTACTCACCGGAGAAGAGGGCTTCAACGCTGGCAGTATCCAGCCAGGGTGCAAGGGTGAGCGTCAGAATTGTTTTTTTGTGTGCTCATAAGTGTTGCATTCTGTGAGTCTCGGTCTTCCTTTGCTACCATGCTCCACAGCATGTAGAGATAAAGACAGGCAAACTTTTTAAAATCCTCCATAGATATGAGGTTTGGATTCATGAAAACTAAAGATTCAAAATCCACATTAAATTTGCCAGTTCCTTTTAACTGCATAATCTATAAATCATGGCCAGTTGTCTTACTGTAGAATGGCCAGTAAGGGAGATTTTGAATAAGTTAGTTAAAAGACTCTACTTTAATTATGATTGCTAGCATTTGTTTTGGTTTTTTGTCTTAATTTTTGTTTGTGGTTGAATTGATGGAAGTGGTCTCTTATAGCTACTCTCCTGTCCATAAAAAAATTCTTTTGTTTTCTGATGTAAAGCTTCTTCTTGAAATTCCTTTTCCTTCCCTTTTATATTGATAGACCCTTATTTTAATTTTGAAAAGGTGAAAGTGTAGCATTCACTTGTTTCTGACCAAAAGAAAGGATCACAACTCACCTACTTTTTCCTATCCTCCAGCAAGTTGCCCAAAAAGTCATTCATGCCCAGCAAACTGTACATAGTCCAACACTCCAACCTCAAGTGAATAAATGAGCTGTGATCCTTTATTTTGGTTATCAAAGAAATAGTGTACCAAAACCACCGCATATTCTATTACTCACGTTCCCCACACTCCCCTATTTTGGTAAAAATATAAATTAGGTGTACATCAGTTAAAAAGATTAAAATGGCCCTGATAATAAGCTAATAAACCCCTATGTGATAGCATGTGGAGGTGACAGGTTCTCTTTATGGAGAGATTTGGAGTCTGTTAGACTCCAGATTTCTCCCTGCAGACCCTCCAGCACATAGAAGATCCAGTTGAATGCAGTGCTGAATCTTCTATAAAAGCCGTCAATCTGAAACTGACAGATCACCGCCTTCTGAAAACTTTCCCTGTTCATTGAATCCTTTGGTTACCCACTCAGTTCACAGTGCAGCAGCAGTGGGGAGTGGGGGAGGCAGGGTGCTGAGTGGAGCGGGCGCCCTCTCAACCACCAGGTCATCATCAGGGAATCTGGCCAGGCCCCCTATTGGGCCAGGCCTCCTACTGGAGTCCGGGCTGTACTGCTCTAATGGTAGCCCTGGCTTTGAGTCATTACCTAAGCATGTCATTTAAGCACTTCAGTTCCAGCATCCTCCACCCCCTTCATTCTTAGTAAATGTTTCAGTTTTCAGCACTGAGCAGGTTTGTCTGAGAAATCCTCCTTCATACAAGACTGTAACCAAATTAAAGTTTTATCATTTTGGGGGGATAACTAAAGCTTTCTTTTAATGGTATTTTGTGACTCTTTTTTATCTTTACTCTATCAATTAAAAATACCAAAACAAATGAAAACACATGTTTCTCTTTTGTTTATAACTAATAGCCATTATAAGTGTCTGGACAGTATGAAAACCCCTGGAGATGGGTGGAGATGAGGGAGGTAATGTACAGATGCGAAAGGATAAGGAAGATGAAGAGATTAATACACACATCACAGTACAGATAGAATGGAGCTACCATACAAAGGGGGGATTGAAAGAGCTACAAATTTTATTTTTATTTTTTTCCTTCTGCAACTCTGTTTTCACTCTATTAAGTAATGAATGAATACTCATCCATTCATTATTTACTTTACTTTGAAGAGGGAAAGATTTGGCATATTTTAACCAATAAAAATGACACTGAATTATGACAGACACAAATTAGAAATATTACACAAACACATGTAAGCCTGTTTAGTAGGCCCCATTTATGGGTCAGTGACAAGACACTTACTTGCACAAATAAAAATTATCTTGGATTATGTCACAGACACAAACCAAAAATATTTCTCAAACACTTAATAACACTCATAAGCCTGTTGAGTAGACTTGTAATGCTGTATAGTGTATTAGTGCTTTGGAAGCCAGAGTATAATTAATTGTTAACAACAGCTGTAAGTTTGTTACTCAGTACTAATCCACAACTCATTTTTATAAATGTGAGCCTATCAACTGTGTTTTTTTGTTTCTGTCACAAAACCACCTTTCTGAAAACATAATACCCACCAGGCAGCCCATATGCTCAACTAAATACTTGTCAAGTGCAGGCCAATGGTCTAACCTGCACATCTACTGGTTAAGTGGGTCATCTTATGTCAGGGTGTCCACATCCACCCTTGACCCCATATAATTATTGATCATATTGATTATCCAGCAGCCAGGGCTATCCCTTATGATGAGAGGGTGAGCTTTGGCATTTTCCTTTTGTAACATGGATGAAAACTGGTGTCCAATAAGTAATGATCCCTCTCCTTGATGTTCTAAATCCTGTGGTCCTTGCTTCACTGGTCTGGTACTTCAAAATTAAAAAGGTCATCTACCACAATTATTTTAAGCAGAGGAACCAGAGTCCTCAAAGTTCTTGAGGGAAAGGTGTTCTCTAGCATGTCACCTTGCCCTCGTACAACTTCCAGTATTTAAGGAGGTTGAAACATACCCCTGGAAGCCCGATCCATATCTTCCTACTTGCTGCTTACACCCTACCCTCCTCCATGTACTCTTTTGGTGAAAGGTTCTGCCTTACAGGGACGGAGTCAGGAATTAAGAAGCCTGAGACAGCTGGAAGTCCTCCTCTTCCTTCTGCTGCTGTGTCCCCAATGACCAATATGTTACACCATGAATTGTGCACTCCATTAGAAACATGAGAGGGGTTATATCATTGTTCCTCATCTTGTCCTGGGTCACTGTTCTGGTCTTCTTTCACAACAGTGACTATATGGTAGATGCGTCCCTAATGATGAGCTGACCTGGTGAAAAAATCCAGTACCCCAAAGCCAGTCTATTCTATGTCCCATATTCACACAAGTATTCATTTACAACAAAAGAGAAGAAATGCATAGGGGTAAAGCTGAAAGGAATCATGTCACATTCAGTTAGTGCTAAGTCAGAGAGGTGATGGCTCAATAATCTGGAGTGTGGGAAAAGTTTATTGCATTCCTTATTCATGCATTTATACACATTTACAGCATGGTGTGTTTTAAATAAATGTAAGTGTTTTTAATTTTCATTATTCAATTTCTAATGTCTCTAGAAGATACGTGTAATGTGAGTTTTTTTCTGCAGAGCATTTATTCATGACAGAAGAGAGTTACAGCTAACGACCATTAGAAGAGAGAGATCGATCTATGGTTCAGGAATCGGCAAGCGCTTTTTAGACCAGATTTTTCAATCCAGTCTAATTATACAGGTGAGTGCAATCCCAAAAAATGGTGAGAAGCATCACTGTGCTCACATAAAATGTGGATTTATGTACTTGAAAGCGGGTGTTTTATTTAGGGTTATGGACACTTACGGTTTATTACTTTATTTCAGGACTACTAAGAGACTCTTGTGTATGGAAACTTACTATTGTTAATATTTGCATGTTATTGGTTTTATTTATTGTGAAGAGGTTAATATTGTCCACACCACATAGTCACTTGAGAAGTTTATAGTGTGCACATATATAGTTATTCTGGAGGTTTATATTGTGCACATATATACAGTAGGTATTTAGTAGCACAGTCATCTTACGTATTGTTTTTTGATATTCATTTACAAACACTCATGCATGTCCAGCAGCAGCAGCAAGTTTGGATTCCCCCTGAGTCACATATTTTGAAATATAGTCAACTAAGTAATGGGTGAGCTTGACAACATGAGGTGGCTGCACATTCTTCAGGCTTGCTGCAGCACATCACTGCAAACCACTACACCATCAGGTTCAGTATGTGTGTCAGGCAAGGCATGGGTGTGAACTTTCCTTGGTGAAGGGTAAACAGCAGGATGGTGCCATTGTCACAGACAACCTTTCCTTACACAGGATGGCGTGGAATAAAGCACTTCTGTGCTAGATCCTGAAAACCCTGAGAATCTGTGAGCATACCATCTTTAAAAATAGGTACCTGCAACTGTGGTATAGCACAGGCTGTGATGATTCAACAATATCTGTAGAGGAATTAGATGAACCCATATTTTGTTTACAAAACACATTCCATCTAATGTCAGTGTCACTTTTGAACAAACCTCCCGTGAAGAATCTCCAGCAGCAGCTTGTTCCCTACACTGTTTGCATCCCATCCAAACAGGATCGGATGTAAAAAGAACAGTGCATGCCGTGTATTGCTTGCTGGGAAAATTGGGCACCATATGGCATTCTTCTGCCTCCAGGGCCCACCGCGTCGCTGCATATTGAATATGGTGGTCCATAAGAGGTTAAAAAACCTTATAATTTTCCTACAAGTCTCCTTAAATCAATTCACAGAACAGCAGATCTGATAAAGAAAATTCTCTCTCAGCTTCACTTCTCTGCTGATGAACAATACACACCTGTTACCGTCTATTACAATTTGAAATAGCCAAAAGCAGGCTGGTTATTGTTGCCACCCACTCCTTGCTGTCAATCCACCGAGGAGCAGAACTGAGAGAGAAAGGTGTATCTCAGGTCCCCTCTTCTGCTGATTGACAGCAGGCAGTGGGCGGGTTCAATAGCCAGCCTGCTATTGACTATTGCAACTTGAATTAGTCCCCCACTGCCTGATGTTTACATTTAGTTAAGGTGGTGAGTGGTGGGGATTTTTTGATTAGTCGAGTCAGTGGGTGTCGGGTATCAAGGATCAAGAATATTTACATTGCTGGTCAACATGATCGACACTGAATTTAAATTATGAAGCTTTTTTTAATAAATGTTTTGTAAAAACTGTGTTTTGTGTTTATTTACTATTCATTGTTTATTTGGGAAACAAGTAGGGGTAACATTTACTCTGAACTCACTCACATTAATGTTTCATCAGAAAAGAGTGGTAACAATAAAAATGAAAAAACTGAAAATGAAAAAGAAGCTTTAGCTAATGCTTATAGGTGACTCAAATCTATTAAGGCAAACATGATAGGAAATAGTTAAACAACTGTGAAACATTTCAAGCACTTCATATTCTACAAGTATGCCTGTGATAAACCAACACCCCAAGTGCTGCTCTAAGCTCCAATCTGACACTAGGGAACACAAGGCTATAGACCAGTACCTTCCAACTCTTCCAGTTTCCTCAATTTGCAGAGCATATTCATGCCGGCCTTATAACCATGGACACTAGTACTGAATTGGTTTAAAAACCAGGCAAAACATGATGACCTGGATTCCTAAACTGCTTTATAGATTGAACAGATCTACATAGAGATATTGTGTAGGATTAAACAATTATTAATCAGCAATTGTAGAATCAGAAATTGAATAATCAGCAATTGTCCTGACCTGATGAAACCTTAACACCATCCCTGCGTTTATTAAAAAAAGGTGTCTCTGAATGCAGCTGTGAATAGGCGAGGGCTAGGAATGAATCATATACATGCTGGTTAACCATTGAGTTTAAAAATCACCTACGTCAGTTGTTATCTTTGCTATTCTGTTACTCTACAAGAACCCACATTATATATGATGACATAAGCATTTATTGTTTCAAGTACAAAGCTACAATCAGCACATTGTACATGCAATACATTTCCATTATATGCTATATACATCATGTACTGACAAATGATACAGTGTGTATTCTGCATATTTTTTGCCTATTTCTACACTAGAAACTGTGACCTAGTTTCTATGATGAAATGTTTAGTTTATAATGCATGCTGCTAGAAAAGTTAAACTTATTTTATTTAAAAAATGATTTACACATGGTACAAAGGGATGAAAGATCTCTTTTAAGCTCTACCCCAAAAGTATTCATTTTGTGTACAACTGGGAAGAAGTCCAACATACAAAATCGCTTGTCTCCCTTAATAGCTAGTTTGGCTAATAGGGCTTCTAGTTAACAGGAAAACGACATGTAATGCAGTCAGAATCTGTGTTTGAACTCATGGGCAGTTCTATTTACTGTTTGAGTTTTTGTAAAATCTATTTTATCCATCTTATGTTAATATATATCAATCAGTGAGCTGACAAACATTTCTAAGAAAGCTATATTAAAACTGCCTTCTCTCTAAATAAATCCCATTATCCAGTAATACAATCAGTGTTTAATTTAACTATGTGGTCAATGAGCAATGAGCCACATCAATTGGTTGGGCATTATCTAATTAAACTGCCCAGACATAGTCATATTGTCAAGCAATAGCCATGTATTTGGTGCAGTTGTGCAGCCTAGTATCCTAGCATCCTAGTTTGCCTATAATTAACCCATACAGTGTGCCTCATTTACTAAAATGAAATGAATTAGAGGAGTGAGAAATCACTATGTAGACTATACAGTAGTTATGTCCATATTATTTACTTGTATTAGCAGATGTTTGCCTACCCAGTGAACACAAAACCACAACCCACAACACATTATTTTTTTTATGCATGGCATAGCAGTGCCAACCATACTACCATGTGCTGGCATATGTTGCAGAGCATTACAACGTGGCTGTTTTGCCTTAGTGCATTAAGGTAAATGAATGGCACACAAAATAGCAACAGATGTTACATACTGTACATTATCATATATATGTCATCCTTGAATTTCAACTTTGCCGCTTTTGTGCATTTCTAATGTTAGTGATAACAGAATTTGCTTCATAAAGTTCCTACATGAAAACTAGGATTAAATGCAATCCTGATTTTCTTTTCCTAAAATAAATCCATCCTTTAATTATAAATACATTCATAATATGAACAGCCAATCAAGGAGACAGTTTACCTGGCCACAAGTCCAAAAGTAATCATCTCTGCAACGATTTAAACAATTTGATTACCTGCCAGAAGACAAGGATAATATATACTTAGAAAACAGACATTCAAATGAAATATTCTTGAAGCAGCTTCCACCAGTGTGTTTAGAAAAGTCATAAAGGTTTGTCACCCAAATATAAATTGTACATTTACCATATCCACTGACCTCTAAAGGTCAATGTCCACTTTTGGTAAGTTTATACAATGTCACACATTCATGGGCAATATTCTCCATGCTAATCACTTGAACAACTTGATCAACTGTTTGCAGACAAACATGCATGCATCTAGCTTCGAATGTAGACAAACCAAAAAGGTGTTCAACCCAAAATTGAATTTTAAACTGATCAGATCTAATTACTTCAAACTACATCAGAGAGGTCAAACTGTGCTTATGGTAAGCTTATGAAGGAAGCCACTGCCAGTGACTGGGCTTTCTGATTTCCAAAGATCTCTGACCACTATCCTGTCCACCATCCATTACTATTTGAATCTCATGAAGAATATCTAGGGAATAAACTCCTATAGAAGTGACTGCTCCATTTGTGCTCAAAATCCAGTTTTGTCATCCCTCTCATCAAAATGTCTGGCTGGAAGTGAGTATTTTGAGTACGGAGGCACTTTTGGGGATGGTTGTAGAGGTTCTATGACAGTAGAGGTTATGTGAGAGACTATGCTTCGTGGTTTGTGGTTCCATCTATGAGAATGCATGTATTCCTTTGCAAATCAGGACAATTATGTTTCCCTCCCATTCATTTCTTCAAATTCTGCAACATATTTCATCTCTAATGTATAGTATGGATTATTGTGAAGACTATGCTGCATTTCTGGATGTGTACCCTGGTAATTAGTGGCTATTATTTTCAGTTAAAAAAAGCACTTCAGCTTTCAATCAATGCATGCGGAATGTCATTAAAACACCAGGTCTCATACCTTATTAGTGTAGCAAAAGCCAAAGAGTGCCTTTTTAGCAGTTTTTCATAATGATACAAAACATATAAATAGGTCAATTTATAAATTGGTAACTTTTCCTGATACTCCCCAGGTGTTTTTTTTAAAATAGGGAAAAATATTCCAAATTGCAACCCTGTGTTGGAAGTGTACAAGTTGTTAACACAATACATCACAAATTATGCAGGAAAATGTAACTACAAAAACATTTTAGAAACAAGATTGTTCTTAGCATTTTTGTTCCATTGCTTTTTATTTTTTTAAATGATCTTAATAATATGAGATGTCATAAAAAATAACAAATATTATACGGTATTTCAAATTTACTAATTAAGACACATTTTAGATTGTTTGCAATATCTGACATGGGCACACTTATGAATATGGTAAAGTTAAACTACCTGAACTTTACTTGCATTCCTAAACTGGGAAAAGAAGGAAAACCAAGTGGGGGTTTCTTGGCTATCAATAAAGAGTTTTTTCAACACAAACATATATGTAAAATGTTATTTTTATTCATTCCAAAGATTAAAATCAGGAAAAGTTTCCACAACTAGTGATCACATGGCAGGCCTTCATAATTAACCTTGGCAAATCATTTCAAGCAAAGAGTAAACCTCAGCAAATAACAGTTTTTCGTGCATCTACACATTTCGCACAGATTGCTTCATTAGGATTTGGGAAAGAGGAAATATGTAGGTATACTCATTACAAAATCTGTAGGTCCATCCAATTAAGCTAGTTGCACCACTCAAAAACCCAATAAACAGGAGGAAGAGGGTCAGAGCACAAGCAGATTGTCAGCATCAGTAAGTATCAGTGAAGCTCCAATAAAAGTTGATTTCAAATAAGGCAAAGGGTTCTTATAATGGAATTAAATATTTAAGGGAGCCTGTATATGGTTGGGTAAACCAGGATCCAAGTGCCCAAGCTGAGGCTGTGATGTGTTTCACTCTTCCTCCAGAGGAAATAGCAGCACATTCCTAGACTGGTCACATAATCCCCCAAAAATTGATGGTTAATCCCAGAATTAAATTAACAAATTGGTGCTAAAAGATTATATGTAGATGGCTATAACTTTTGGCATGGCACTCAACTATACTATATTGCTAAAAGTAGTGGAATGCCTGTCTTTACATGCAAATGAACTTTAATGGCATCTCAGTCTTAGTCCGTAGGGTTCATTATTGAGTTGACCCACCCTCTGCAGCTATAACAGCTTCAACTCTTCTGAGACGGCTGTCCATAAGGTTCAGGTATGTGTCTATGGGAATGTTTGACCATACTTACAGAAACTCATTTGTGAGGTCAGGCAGTTATGTTGGGCAAGAAGTCCTCGCTCGCATTCATCCCAAAGGTGTTCTATTGGATTGAGGTGCAAGCCAGTCACGTTCTTCAC
>JAEOBE010464140.1:0-10455 GCA_022657655.1 Phrynoglossus myanhessei | reverse complement strand
AAAAAAAAAAAAAAAAAACCTTTACATCCACGCTTCTGGATTCTCCTTCTGACACTGTCATCTCTATCCAAGATTCTGTTCCCCTCTGCTCCCCCCCCTTCTTTTTTTCTTCTCTAGGAGCTTGTAGCTAGGGTCCCCTCTTTGGGTTTACACCGATACGGAAGCTGTTCTTTGCAATGAACAGATGGGACTCACCTAGATTTTAACGCCTGTCTACACCATCACCAGACGAGAACTTTTTTTAGTCTGTTCCAAAAATGGAATCCAGAGTTTTCAAAAGAGTCCAGCATGTCACATTTTGTCTGGTCTGGAGCGCCACAAAAAGCATGCAAATGCACCAGAACGCATTTCTGGAATGCACCTGAAAGCTGATTGACACTAAAAAGTATAAAAAAAAAACACTAAAAGGCATCAAAAACACAAAAAAATTCACATCACCATGTTTGCAAAAACGCATTCTAATCTGGTCTGGAGATGGTATGAACAAGAACATCAACATCTCCTCAATAACATTTTATTGTTTTCTTTATTTTGTTATGTATCCAAAGTGCCTATGATGAAAATTTCACTTTTTATTTTATGTGCCCTAATTTCAATAAAAATGATCTCTTCCTAGAACTGCATCTGTTGAGGTTGTTACATGCTATTTTATTTCATATAATAATAATAATTATAATAACAATATAATTATTTCTTAACTATCTGCTGCTTTGCAGAATATTGTGATTTCATTTTTTTCCAATACGTTTTCTTATGAAAATAAAATCAGGATACAGAATATTTTTCAATCCACTGCAGTAGGCTTTAGGAGGACACTAATGAGGAAAAACAATGGGAGGAAACGAACAAAAGTGGAGCAGACGAAATCTGGAGCAGTTGTCTATGGCAACCAATCAACTTCCCTTTTCAATCTGTCCAATTAAGCTTTGAGAATGAAAGATAGAAACTAGTTGCCTTCAGATTCTGTCTGCTCCAGTTTTGATAAATTCCCTGCAATTTTTTTTGTTTGTGCATTTTTCCTAAGCCTGGAAAAGACTGTAGAGTTTACAATACATCTAATGAGAATGAAGTTCTGCTCATGCATAAGTCTTACCATATAGTGCATCATTTTTACTTTCTCAGGTAGCTGTGATCTGAAGGTCTAAAGGAAGTATTGGTTTGCTGCCTGGTGATCCTTTATATAACTCCACACACTTTAATTGTGTTTATGTGCTTGTGAATGTTTTTATTTGTATATTAGTATTGTATTGTATATTGTATATATTGTATATTGTATCATGAAGTAACTTAACACATTTTGACATGTAGAAATATTACCCTGTAAAAGCAAAGCCCATGCCAAGCATGTAAAAAAGTGTTTTCTCTGATATTAGCCAATACTTCAATGACAGTAGTGCATTTTACAGTATGAATGTGTACCTGTCTATAGTAGTCTGCTCGGCATACATACACGGACAATTTAAGGATACCATTAAATCTTGGTCATATCAGCTCAAAAAAATCCTGTCTACAGTCATCATAAAGAGAGAAATAAATCTGCAAATTAAGCAAACTTGATAATTCATGATTGAATTAAACAGCTGACTAAAGCTTGCCATGGAAGAATGTTTTTTATGTACCGAGGATGATATTCAAACAGCTAAACTCTATCATTTGAAATGTCAGCTAGGTATCATTAGTAAATCTATCAGCAAGATTGCTTCCAGGAGGATCAGATGGAAATGCTCATTAGAATAATATATACATTTTTATGTATACTGCACACTAAGGCTGCATGCAGCATGCCCCAAGTGAAATGCAGCTTTAAAAACATATACTGGGTCGAATGCATTTACAAAATGACAATATTAAGTTAACCCATCATCTCTGCAGGTTCAGTGACCAACTTTGAGCCATCCCATGATGTCTTGAACTGTTCAGGAACAGGAAATTCTCTCTGCAGGGAAACAAAACCAACAGAGAAGATTATGTAAACTTTGGGATACAATACATAAACCGGAGAGAATGAGATTCAAATTGCATGAATGACTAGACCTTTAGAAATCAGACAAGTCCGGATTATGAACTTCTGCCCATTGAAACTCCCAGGAAGTTGTTGTTACAGGTCAGAGATAAAAATCATGGAGAGTTCACACACAGTACAGCCACCTCTGTTTTTTTTAGTGGGAGCTTTCTTGTTATAGCTACTACATAATAAAAACAAATCATACTATGTAAATTCTATGTGCAGTTTAAAAATCTAAGCACCAAAGTAGTTCTGGAAAAGTTTGGCTTTTCTACATTTAGAATTAAAAATCCGAGTTTATATGATAACATTTCCTGAATATGGCAACTAGGGATGAATGCCTGGATTTGATTCCCAGGCGGCTCACTGAATCCTGTTTAAAAACATTGAAACACAAACCAAACTTGAAACACAGAACAAATCACTTCTATTGCTTCCTATCCATCAGCTCCACCATCTGACCACCTATCCTTCCTTCTTCAGTTACTAACTCTCTTTATGTCAGTTCGCTGCAGGCCAGCCCCTATATGCCAGTTGGTGTACTGTAATACCATTTTAAGGTACTGTAAGAGTAAAAATATTTTCTTTATAATGGACTTGCAAACAAAATAGACTTACGAACAATGCTCCTAGAATGGAACTCGTTAGTAAGTTGGGGACTTACTGTACAAAAAATAAAATGCCAATTTAAATTACAAGTTGGGAGATGCTTATAAGTTCTAGGTGGTCTTATGGAAGAATAGAATTTTCACAAACGTGCAGCACATATTTCAGATGTTTTTAACTTTTACAATACTGTTGAGTTTTACAGCAGCAGCATCCCAACTGAATTAATTTCAACTTGAAAAATGTCCTTTTAGGTTTGAATACGATACCTGATTTTTAAAAACATTTTTTATCAAGCAGTAGCAAGCTTGAATTGAATGGTGGAAATATCAGTCACAACAGATCTAAAAGCTAATTTACTATTAAAAAACAAAGCCAAAAGCCTTCATTTAAATTGGCCAGTGGCACAACAGGTTAATAGTGTAGGTTGTCATCTTTATTCACATTACCACACTGCACTATCCAAAAATGTTAATCTTTTAAAACACTGTGCAGAGAAACACTTAAAAACTACAACCCCACATTACCAGAACCCCGTCAGATGTAAAACATCTGATGTGCTACATCAGATGTAAAACCCCATCAGATGTACCACATTGCCTTGGCTACTTATGGTACAATTACCCAAGAAGTGAGAGGTACTCTATTCCTTTGGGCTGCAGCCAAGGTGATTTTCAGCTGCAACTTCTGCTTCTGACTATGGCTGAAAGTCATCTGGATGGGATACAGATTTCTGGGTCACGGGTACATTTTCTTTCATTGCATTACTTGTGAATGTTATACTGGTTTTTTTTTTTTAATTGCCACTAAATGTGAGTACTGCACAGTTAGTGCTTTTCTACCCTGTTGTTTTGCCTTTTTGATTTTTGTTGATAATAACCATAAATATTGTACAGTGGCTGGACAGTATGTAAACAGCTTGGTTAGGCTACAAAGTAAGGGTAGAGACAAGACAGGTTTTATCTTGCAATGAAAATGAGAAATTATTATCCAAGAGACAAAAGCCACAAATATTGTTTAATGGATGGACAGGCCAGGATGTAAGAGGGAGAAACGAGCAAGGTTTTATCTTTCAATAGAATGTATAGTGTATCTGAGAAATGAAACCCACAAATATTGTTTAATAGCTGACTAGTATGTAAGTATCTTGGTTAAGCCTCAATACAAGAGTCATAATAGTAAGCTCAAAATGTAAAAGGGAGCAACAAGTCAGACTCTATCTTGAAACAGATAGTAGAGTGTAATATTTCAAAGACAATAGCCACAAATATTGTACAGTGGCTGCACAGGAGGAATACAGTTGCATTATTAACACAGTTACATCAGTGAAAATAGACCTGGTTTTTCCTTACATAATCTCCATGGTGCGGAATAAGGATGTTCATTTCCGATGACTTGGCACTTACAATCTCACAGTCTATTGAACTTTCACTCAGGTAAACATGACAGCCATCTGTCTTGTTTATTGAAATTGTTGGCACTTTCCCTATGACCTGTAGACACAGAAAAATTCCATTTTACACAACGGTCTGTGGTATCAGAACCCAATCATCCACAACATTCGGTTCCCCTATGGTGGCCCTACCTTGTTTTAAAAATATACAAAAACCCAAATACCATACATTTATAAAGTACAGTGATGTATTTAAAGATGAGCTTAGTGCTCTGCCAGCTTCAGGACTTCAGGCTGGTGAAGTGTTAATAAAAAATTATGGAGCATGTTAAAGAAAAAAAAGCTGGAACTTACTTTGTGACATGTCAAAGTCACATGGATGGTTGTCGTCTAATCACAGATATTTATATAGCTGCATTAAGCACAGAAAACTTCATGGGACAAAACAGGCAGAATTTCTTTTTTAAGTGGCCAAAAAATGTGGGCCATGGTGTAGACTTACAATGCAGACTATTACAGAGAGCAGATAGAAATATCTTCTATCCATATGAATCGAACCCTCCTCAGTATTCACTAATGATCTGATCTCATTAGTTATCACAAAATTACAATCCTTGCAAACCTTACAGTTTTCATTTTGATTTGTAAGTTTTTGTTTTCTTTTACGATAATTAGGATAAAATGCCATTTACTTTCAAAACTTAAAACTCTTATGGTATCCATAGATAGCTCAAATTTTGTCATTTGTGTATGGCCCTGGAAGTACCAAAAGACTTGACAAGAGTTGATCTAAAAATCAGCAGAGCTGGGTGCACAAATTATTGGCCAAACAGTGACTGCATGTTATCAGATGCATTCACTGTTTGAGTATCAGGCAGCTGTGGGTACTTTGGCTGCTAAATACCAGAGCCAGCAGTAGCGATACCCTCATTCATGCTGTTTAGTATTTTCTGTACTTGCTGAAAATCTTTTTTGCCTGAAAAAAGGAAATTAATGCAACAACCACATCTAATTAATGATATGCTGCAATATATTACCTTTTTGTTTTTCGGTTTAGACACAATTCATGTTTTGTATTTTGCTGTATTCATTTCCTAAATTTGCTTCTGTATAGCTCACAGCTATGTCTAATTTGGCCAATTAAAACTATGCTTTGCTTACCTGTATCTGAACATCTTTCGAGTTAATGACTTCTACAATGCCGACAACATCATCAAACACTAGGCCAAGTTTTGTGCAATTGTCTATTAAGAATAATAAGGAATAACAAAACACTAGTTAAGAAATCATTTTAGGAAAAATTGACTAATGTACATTGGAAAACATTGGCTATATTTTGAGCACAGAAACAATATTGAAGCTGAACTAAACCAACCATTTTCACTGACTCCTAATAGAAAGCTAAAGTAAGAAATATCCAATGCAAGTTATTAAATCCTTAATCAAACACACCAGTACTGTCTTCTGCAGTGTTTAATTTAATTTAATTTACACTCTATCTAATAGCACATGTACATTCAAGGCATGCCTCTGGTTATAACTGTTACTATTCAGTGCAATGTAATATTTTCTGCAAGTTGAAGAGCCAGAAATCCAGGGGAAAAAGTTTAATTTATAGCATGTCTGGGACTATTATCGAAACTAAGAATTAGCAGATAATGCACACACCGTACGTGTTTTGTCAGAGACTTCTATGCTAAAACAAGGAGGGTGAGCAGATACCAGCTGATGTCATTACAAACACCCGAAAGGACTGAGAGGAGGAGCACAGGAGGGTTTGCTTACTGATTCTGGCATTGCTTACACACAGAATACTGTGTGATTTTATTGGCTGCATTTTGATATAGGTTTTTAAGTCTTTTATACTGTGGGGACATCTGTTATTATCTTTCCTTGAACTACCACTGTCTAAGGGAAATCATCTGACTTTTTATGGAGCTTTATTGAAGGATTTTGATTGAGAGGGAAAACTTGAGTGCTATTTGATTATTTGATATTAATGGTCCACCTTATCTGGTGAGTCCATAGAATCTGGAAGGAGCATAGAGAAGGTGACTGAATAGGTTCTTCTGGAGCAAAGGTTATATGAACTTTGCACAGATTCATGCACACTAGCACTTTTATAAATATTCGGTTCATATTTGTACTTGAATATATCTTGTGATTATATGTTGTGGTTCTTCATTCTGATGTTTTTTGCACTTTTTTTTACTGTTTGTGCTTATTTATGTATGTGTATATTCACGTGATTACTTTTTTAGGTAATATTTATCTATACTGTAGTACAATATTTGTGTATACTTTATAGGCGTTTTAATTACTTTGACACATCTGCCATGAGAGGAATGGGAGTTAAAGGTAGGAGCAAAGACACAATTGAAAGATTTATTTATTTACTTATTATCTTCTTACTTTATATCTTGGACAAAATATAAAATGAAATCTCTCCTAAATGAGATGAAATCTGCTGTCACTGAAACTGATGTCCTCGTCTGGAGACCAATCCTTCCATCTTGCTCTATCAAGAATTGTTGAATTCTCAATAGTCACAAGGATAGGAGATGAGAGAAAAGTTTCCAGATAGAAACAGAAAAAAAAATGGCCAAGGTTTTAATCCTTAAGTTGAGTGTAGATGGTAAGAATTTCAACTAGTTCCTGATGAACCATTCAAAATCTGTACAGGGGTGCCACTGTCAGCACCCTTTTGGCTGGCATCCCTCGAACAGCTGAATGGAGGAGCCAGTTGTAAAATTCTCAGATGAACGGCGCTAGCAATCAAACAGCTGCTATCTTTGTTCAGGTATTCTAAAACTAGTTGGCAGCCAATCTCAGAATACAATGCAAACAGCAGGGATTTCATCCATCAACCCTCCTAAGCGTTGATAGAGGAATCTGTTATATTTTCTTTGTTCAGCCCTTAGGTTGAAATAAAATATAAGCATGTATACCTGGCTTTCCTCATACTTTCTAAAACAACAAAAGTAACTTTTTGGCAAGACTTGAACATAACACACATCATTTTCAAGGGTGGATAAAACCTTTATAGGTGAAAAACATGTATTCAAAATGGACCAGTGCCAAAAATAACATGGAAGGACCTTAGTGGTTCTGTTTTATTTTTTTTAAGAATTTAGTTGTGCAACAATTCGTTTTACTTTTTTTTGGAAACTTTAAATGATATTATTCTACATCAAAAGTAGTAAAAGTTAGGGAAGATGTAAAAACTAGGGATGAGCTTGGGATCACTTCAAACTTCAGTTGGTCTGAATCTGGAAGGAAGCTATCAGTACCAGCCCACTCAGCTGCTGTCAGACCATTCCCTAACCAGCAGCTGAATGTAAACAAAGGGGCAGGATGCTAGTGACATAATTTTCCTTATATGTCTACAAGACTATTTTTGACCAATGAGACTGCACTAACAAGACCAAGTGGCCATATAAGGTCAATGATGTCACCAGCACCTCATATTTTTGTTTACGTGCGGCTGTTGGATGGTGGAATACCCTGTCAGCAGCTGATTGGCCAGGCACTGTCAGTTTTCTTCCACGTTCATTTGAACACAAGTTCAGACCAAACCAGAGCTCATTCTTACCAATACAAGCACTTGGAGTGGTATGTATAACTCAATGGAGAAAAACCATTGGTTGGAATCTGAAACTTCAGTGTGTTTCTATTTCAGCATACATATGAAGCACCTCACTCTTTACTGTTACAAATATGAAATAGCAAATATAATATTAGCAAGAATAACCTCTTTCTACTATGATTGTGTTCTCTTACCTATTATTATTGAATTGATTTTTCCCTTGATTTGTAATGTTGTCTTCTTGCACTTGTAAATGTAAACCACTTGTTTCAGCTCAGTGTCAGAAATCACTAAGTTGTTTTTTCCTTCTTGGTACTCCTAAAATTAGAATGATATCAGGGCAATGATCACAGCTGACCAGAAACTGTTGTAAGAAACGAGAAAAGTCTTCCCTAATCTAAGACACAAAGCTTTACCAAATAAGGGCTTCTGTATTATCTGCACCTGTAGCACTTAAAGCTAAGAGATTAGGGTCATTACCTAAGACCCCCATACAGCACCACACACTGAGCAGTCATGAGACACATGCTCGACTTGTGTCAGAAACCTATGATAGCACTAACCCTCTTCTTAATGTAGGCTTTCGGTGTCTTATCTTTTACCCTCGTTAGTTAACTCAAATATTCCACCCATTTCCTGGGAGGAGGTTTTGTTTTCTTTTTTTTTTCTTTTATGCTTTTTGTCTCTTCCTATTTAGCCACAAACTATTTCAATAGAAACTGCTTATCATTTTATGCTAAATTGTAACAAGCTGAGTTTTTAAAGAAAAAAAATCCTTTACTGCCTACCACCAATTATATACCAATCTCCAAGACGTTTCGCATAGTGTGCTACAACCAAAGGAATCTGTCAGATGGTAGGCTTGATCATCAAACGTATTGCACAAAAGGAAACCAAATTATTTTTTTCTATGTGCCTGCATTTTTGCCAACTTGGCGGCTGACTTACCACTTCCCTGAACTGAATAATGAGGTATAGGCCATACATTCTCAATCTGGCAAGGTGACAGGTGCCTGTTGGCACTAGGCCAAAATGAGCTCATATGCATATAAACTGTCCCACTGCCACTTAAATCTGTATAAATTGCACATGTATGGAAACCTAAGACTAATCATACTTCATCATGCTTCATCTTTCATTCAGACTACTGATTAGTGTGGATGCTTGAATTGAATGAGTTTTTCCTCATTCAGCCTGTGGGCTAAATGAGAATAAACAAAGCATGTATGGATAGTCTGCTCAAGCAGACGTGAGTCTTCCCTGCTGGATATCATGACCATTTGAAAACCTGTACATTGATAGCATTTGATAGGATACGGCCACTCATGGCTTGAATTTCGACCGATTCAGTAGGAATCTGCCAAAATTCAATCTGTGTATGGCTACCTTTATATAACTAAATATGTTGTGTTGTTTTTTTTATCTTCCTCTATTTATCATCTGTCCTATTCTTTGCACTGCATAACACTTTTCTAAATACCCTCTTCTGTTTGACGCTAGTTGACCAAGTCTTCAGGTTTATAACCAGAAATAATGACTTACCACTCTCCATTTCTTTCCCTCTAGCTCTAACAGAGGAGAATAAGATGGGGGTGGTGCCTTTGAAGAGCTAGAGCTTGAACTCTTCGTGGGGGATCGGGCTGGTACTGCTTGCCCACGAAGTTTAGGGTTCTTGTGGGTCTTCTGGTCATCAGAAACATGTTTAAGCCCTGGAGAATGTTACAACACATACATGCATTATGTTACAAGCACTGTGTTATAAAATTGTTCATTATAACATTCAATGTTGTCACCAGTGAGCCAGCTAATTTAGTTCAAAAGCTCTTACAAATTTTGCCCAGACCTGATACTTGAATGGAATCACAGACGTAAAAGCAAGTTTCTTTTGATCCTTATGCTGGGTATAGACATGTAGACGGTTGCACTGAAACCATAGATTTCGATCTGTTCATTCGATTATTGGTTCATTAGTACGGCCAATTCGATGTTCAAAATCGATAAAATGTTCCTTAAAAAATGTAAGATCTACAATAAAAATTTTCGGCGATTGATCACTGTAACGTGTATACGATAGTTCGATTTTCGTTGAACGATCCAATGCTTAAAATAATAGGCAGCTGAGGTCGGGCAAAAGATTGTTCGATCAGATTCTAACCCATTCATTGGATGATCTTTCGATAATAGAGACACTGTTGGTCAAATGTCTACACATTAGTACGTCCAAAAATTTTCATGCGACTATTGTAAACTGGACGGCTTGAATCCAACCATCTACACGTCTATACCCAGCCTAACCCAAGCAAGTCTCCAATATGTACAATTTCTCCCAAAATAAAAGCACAGCCATGAATAGAATGTACTTGTTTGAATAAAAAATTTGAAGAATTTTCCATCCTGCTCCTTTGATTTTCATTATCACGATGGTTGTAACCAAATGTTAATCTAAGCCCATTAGCCATAGGTTAATGTGCTAAAAACAATTGTTTTCGAACAAAATTCTACTGCTGTATGGCCAGCTTTAGTTTTATACATTTGGGAAGTTTGTCTATAAAACAACCTGCAGCTGAGATTATCAACATAAATCATAATGCCGCTTTGTTATCTAAATAATGAAGGTCTGCATTCAATATGCCTAAAAATAGGTCTTAGGTACTAAGATCCTAAAAATGTCATATTCCTACGTGCCTCTCATTTTCCTGCTTGGACTATTTAGCACAAAACAGCCTTTTTGTTTACCTTGTGTAATGGTTTCTCCTTGGTTGAGCTGGGCAAAGAGTGCAGATCGATCCTGAGACATGTCATCTTTGGGTTTATTAAAAATATCTGAACTGGGAGGAGGTCCTGGAGGTGGTGGTGGAGGTGGAG
>JAEOBE010463663.1:0-14900 GCA_022657655.1 Phrynoglossus myanhessei | reverse complement strand
TGATTGATTGATTGATTGATTGATTCTTTATACTGTTTGTATTTTTATCTGACAAATTCTAATGAAAAAAGTGACTCTTCAATGAGGCCGGCTTCACACCGGCCGCATCCCGCACTCGTATGACGGGCGCAGGAAACAAGCATATCTTACGAGCACGACATGTCAAGCATAGGTGTCCCACGCTTCTGCTCCTGACATACGAGTGTACTACACTCGTACGGTACAGGCGCGGTGCGAACCGGTCCCATTCAAAGGAAGAGGAGCGGGGATGTCATTGTTGCGTTGTAATCCCAGCCTCAAGGACGTAGAAACAAGCTTTTTTGTCTTATCCATTTCTATGCATACAGCATGAACACATTATTTCTTTTCTTTCCAGACTGTATGAACTGTTTGAGTATATTGAGAGGGCATCAGCATTTCTCCTATTCTTGTCCATACAGCATCTGCGTAGCACAAGAACTGACTCCACGTATAGTTCATGAGGGTAGATATCCCCTTTAGAGCTAAACTACAGAGTTGACATTTATCCTTTGTTGCTGAGCAATTATCCCGCTCAATGGCAACAGCAAAAACAATCTAGCTGGCACATGAAGATCTGTGCTCACAATTATTCCTTTATTAACCTTGTAAAAATGCAGCTGGGCAAAGTTGATGGATTTCAGCTCACAAAGGAGCCTTACTCCTGTTATGTGTCAACTCAAATGAGTCAACCGACGGCTATAATGTTTTTGCTATGACAGAAGAGTCCAAGCAGGGAGTGACGCCATGCGCTTTGGTGCCTTGCGCATATATCTGCAGAGAAGGTAATGAGTGATCTTTTTTCTGTCTTGTACTCAGTGGCAATCACCTCATCTGTGATACATTGTTACCCAGATCTATGTATAATACAGTTACCAAACTAACTTTCTAATGTAAAGCTGGGTATAGACGCTACAATCATTGTACCAATCCTGATCGATCGTCAGGATTGGCACAATATTTGTAACATTAGTAGCACCGATGGTTGCCACTAAATGGACGTTCCTTCAGCTCATTCCATTTTTCTCGAAGGGACCGCTCAGCCAATAGGCTGCGCGGTCCTCGCCGGTATTATGACAACGTCCACCAGCCACCATCATAATACAATAGCACTGCGGGGGTTCCCGCACCGACACTCAACGCTTTTGCAGAAATAATTTACTTGTAACGTGTATACCCAGCCTGAGATTGTTCCACAATCAAGAACGTTTGTATGAAGCAAATCCATTTGGAGAGTGGATGGAGAGCGAGCTTGAGACAAATCCACTACTGGAATATAAAATAACATCTTGCTGAGAAAGAGCCACCCTGACCAATTGGTCTTTGCCCAAAAGAGTGCAAAAGGCAATGTTGATGAAAGTCTACAGCATGAACATTCCCCAACTGAAGCATAACTGGCCAGGTGGGACAAATCATTTTGGTATCATTTGAGGCCCTTTCTTTTAATGGGCTGCCAACATACCACAACACACCTACACATGGAAATTAACTATTTTTTAAAAGCACCGAAAAACACAAAGGTGGTTCAGTTATGCATTGTGGTGCACGGCTCAAGCATCACAAAGCATTGCACCTCTGATTGTGTGTAATTGTTCATTGTGGTAACATACAATACACTTTGCTTTACCATACCACAAAGGCATGAAGCCATCTTTAGACTTTTCATGAGTCAAACTATTGTTGTAAATAATTGCCTAATCAGAGAAATCCTGTAGGTGCTTTGCATTGGGGATAAACAGAGGTAATAAATTCAGGGCTGGTCATGCAACGTGTAGGTACACTTGTCTTCATCTGAGTTTTTTACCCAGAATCCAATGGATTGTATGTGGTCAGGACAGCTGCATTAAAGACCAGAGTGCAGGACACAAAATCCATCTGGGAATAATCTTAATTTATCTTTGATTAGTGTCCTTAGATAAACTATAGTGTTCAAATGCCGATATGAAAATGATATCACAACCGGTGTATGTTTTTAGACTCCTTTAATATGAGAGTCTGCAGAACTCAATTAGATGTTGTGGTTGGTTATAGAACATGATGACTTGTAGTAATATAACGATACAGCCTAATCACATGAGTAGATCATGTTATACTACATAGCATATGGCATTACTTACTTGTCTGCAAGGCTGCCAAAGACTAGAGCTCCCAGAAGCACGCCTGTCATGTAGATGGCACGTGCTATCTGCTTCAGTGAGTGATGGTTACACACCAGATTCCACTGTAGGAAAAGAAAAGTATATTAGAGGATGCTCACCTTATAGCAGAATAAATCTGCCAAGTGAGTAAGAGTTGGAAATCAGAATTTGTTTCTCAGTACAGAAAAGTGGGCAAGACGTTATATAGGAAATGTTATAAAGCAAATTTGTTGGCACTATAGAAAGAAATTTTCTATTAATGATGATGAATGTGTCAATTATTCCTATCAAGATCACTGCTAATTGTGATCAGCATTTCTTTCCATCTATAGTCAACCATTCTACTAAATGCATGATAATGGTATATTAATAAAGATTCACTGAGCTTCACTAACCCTTATATCCATTTCACTTTAAAACACTAAAGTTAAAAAACTAAAGAAACATGTTAACATTGTAAAACAGTGTGAACATTCAGGCGGTGAAAACCAATATCAGTGTTCCCTCTGCTTATTTTACACATGTAATAACTCAATATCCAATATCCATGTGATCAAAACTGATTAAAATGATCCATCCAACCTTGGATGTTTGGTGAATCCACAAATATTCATTCAGACATACTCCTGTGCTTAAACCCACATATGCTGAAAAAAAATCCTCCCATAGTCATAGTCACTGAAGTTGTTGAGCAGCTTAAATATGGCCTTATAACAATGCTTTAGATAACCCCTGTGGCTTGAGATCAACCCTCTTTTGCATCCTTCCTCAGACCCTCTGAACAATTTAAGAAATAAGGACAAAGACCCCCAAAACTTACAAATAAACTAAAAAAACTCTCCAGCTACCACTTACCTATTTTTTCTTCTCTCCACCATCACCCCCACTCTGCACTTCCACCCTTGGAGCCCAGGGAGCTTGTTGGTTATTTTAATGTACTTTTATGGTACCATATAGGATTTAAGGAATAATAATAATAGAGAGAAAGAGGGACAGAGAGATTTAGACCCAGCGGAGGGACAGCCCCTTCACATCAGGGACAGTTGGAGTCATTGACAGCAATACATCCTTGCTCTTCGAAATTAATTATTCCTTGCTTATCTCAGATTGAAATAAACCTCAAGATTTTTTTCCAGTTAATCACATTTCCTTATAATGTATAGCATTAAAAGAACTGAACCACTGGTGTGGCCTTAACTCTTCTTTCATCCCCTTGCTCAGGGTCATATACATGAAGAGAAATGGACATTGTCTTTGTTTCTCTGGACTACAACAAAAAAGGTGTACGTTGCTTGACTGTCACTGCTAATCATACATAGCACAACATCATTTAATTACACCATTGTCATCAAACATACACAAAAAAATCACATGATATAACTTATGATAATGGAAAGGAACGGGATAGCAAACCTAGCAACCACTTCGGGGCCCAAAGACTCAAACCTCCTTTTAAGAAAACTTCACTTATCATTTATTGCTGGAAAGAAGGTACATAACTCCCAGCTGAGCATGAAGTGAAGGGTCTCTTCTTCTGAAACCAAATCATTCTGTCCCTCTTTCCTCCTTAGTTGTCCTTTTTTTGGTCTGATGTATAGACTTGTATAACTAAATGTAATCATTAACTACCAAAAGTATTCCAGTGCACTTAAAAAAAAGGATTGGTGAAAAGAGTACTTGTGGGTTTACTTAACCAATCATTTCTCAACATCGATTTTTTTGTGGTCTGTATAAGTGGGCAGCATGGCAGCAATGTGTCCTTTGCTTAAATACTTTGAGCTAAAAGGTATCCCTCAACGCAGAAGGATGAGAGGTATGGAAGCATTCTCATGTGTGTACTTGCAGTAAGAAAATTTTGTGCTCACAAGGTTTGTTATATCATGTGAGGCATTTGAATTCATGGTATGGATTATTAATGGAATTATTTACATTTGGAATTATGGTTTAAAAGAACATAGACATTCTCTGCCACATACACAGATATACCTTAAGTTTGTACAGTGCAGAAAAAGAGAACAAAAATCCTTAAGTCAGGAGCAGAGATGGTTCAATCCAATTAATTGAGCCTTATGGTGATCTCTTCCTCTACTACCCCATTGCCTTAGCATGGGATAGACTCTAAAGATAATCATATTTTTTAGATTGCATTGTACTACAGGGGTTGCACTACAAGCAGACTGAATAAGTTACTTCAAAACTCCCTTGGCATCTCAATGGATGTCTGCCCAGGCAGGCCCTTTAGTAACACATCTTAACTGTAACCTATGGATGAATGTTGCTGTGGCTATAAAACAAGTTTCATACCTCAGTAACAATTGTAGAGGAAAAGACACTTCTATCATAGATCCATCCATCCTTGCAAAATTCAGTACTTTTTTTTCCCCACTGTTGTACTGTGCCATTGGGCAAGTATCCTTTGGCAATTTGGTACCGGGCACACCTTTGTGGCTTTTTGTTGTTGTCCAGTGGGATGTAGAAATCAAAAAGTTGTGTTTCATGTTGGCTGTTCAAGACTTTGGTAGAAGGAAGTTTGCAGTGGTGATCAGGCACAGCTCCAGTGAAGTTCTGTAGAAGGTTATGGCAAGTTAACAAGGCCACGGGTACCAAAAGAAGAATAGTGTGCAATATCTGAAAGCAACCGACTCCACCAATAGACACCAAGATATCATTAAAAGCCATGGGGATTTAGTTCCTGCAGAACAATGCAGTACAAATGTAATGTACAATGGTGGTATGAAATAGGATGGTCACTGTCAGCTGAGCTTTATACAGATGTGGGGCAGCAATTGTGTAATTTGAAATTACAAGCTTGCACAATGACTTTTATGTCCTTCCTGCCCATCAACCCCCCCACATCACCTCCTCGCATCACATGCAGCACATCCTTTTTCTGCCTGTTCATGAGATATCAACGTGCAGCTTTGGCCACAGTTCATTGTTCTCATCACACCCTCTGTACTCTGCATGTTACAATTCTGGGATTCTTTCTTTAAAACACGTTGTCCCAGAGCGTGATGAGGTGGCAGTTCTTGGATTTAAGGAACAAAGAGTTAAGTCAATGTTACTGGCTGTTTTACAAAAGGAAGAACTTATATGTGATTATAAAACTGCCAAAAATGTCTAGCGGATGACTAGTTTTCTGACTTCTGAATAATAGCTCTACATCATTATGTGTAGGAAAAACCAATATGAAGGTTTATGCTGGTTCATAGGGCACCAGGTCTATTTTAAAGTGAATCTAACACCAAATCCTTTGGCACTAGGACAGAAGGTAATAGGACATCCAACAGCTGACTCTAGTATAGGAATGGAGGAGAAGGTTTCCTAGAGGGATAACTGTTGTGGTGAGCAGAAAAAAACACAGAAATTTCCAAGCACCCTCACCAGTTAGCCTGCAACAAAACCAGTTGCCTTATCTAACATTGGAGCAAGTATAGCAGTATATACATTAACTGCAGGTATGCATGGAGGTAGCCCATTGCCATTTCAAGGTACAGAGGTGCATTGGGGGCCCAGCAAACCAAAATATAAGCTGAAGCCCTCAGTGCAACCACAGACCAAAATATAGCCAAGCTAAACAAAAACAGAAATCACAATCAACTTATAACTAGCCTTAACAGCAAAGTGCCCCTAGAAAGGCTTGCAAATGCAGAAAGAAAACACATACATTTCCAAGCACAACCACCAGCTAACATCCATCATGTCAATGTGTCACGTGCCTGTGACCACATCATAAAAGCATAGCTAATGGTGCATAATTTCTTAGGTTCCCCAAAATCTACACCAAGCAAAAGGAGATAACAGTAATTAAACCATAACATTTTTGCTTTATTAATTGACCCATGGCCTATTATCTTGTAAAAATGTTGAAAAACATGTATGTAGACCATAGGTTTTAGAAATAATAATAGCTTGAGGTGCCTTCCTTCATATTTTCCTGATCCCACTGCCCTGTCTGCCTCTGTGTGGGGTGGAGCAAGTGTTCCCCACGTGGACCATTACCCTCCTGATGGCATTGGTGGGGCACATAGTGGGATTGTGAAGGGGGAGGTGGGATTAGTTAGTATGTGGAGAGGAAGGTGTTGGAGGCTCCAAACTATCAGTTGGTGGTTTCTAGGAAACTATTACTGGGGGGGACCTACAATGATGACCTTTAAAAACTGTACTTAAATCACAAAGGCATCTAGCCAGTTCAACAAATGGGACATGTCGTTGAAGGGGCAATCGCGCTATTGCTATGTTCCTCATCTCATCCTCAGCCTCCCTAGCTTTTTCCCAAAAGAAGTGCACTACCTCCATCAACTCATTATTGCTTCTTCTGGTGGTGGTGGTGCTTCTTGCTTGTGGCTGAAATCAGGTTATTGGCATTGGAGGTGCGGTGGATGAGCCAAGCTGCTCAGGAGGAAAGGAACCTGACCTATCCAAGCTATTCTCCTCTGCCTTTGCTTCACATGCGAGAGTTTTTTTCCCCCTCCTCTACGGCAGCCACAGCCACAGACCCCTAATCAGTGTCATCTTCCCCATCCTTCTCTTCTAAGTTAGATTCTGTGCTGTTTATAAAACAAATAAAAGGATAAATATTCCAACATGACACCGAAAATTACTTGGCTCTACATAAGTATACCAGCTTACCTTTGCAACTCCATGTCTGGTTTACAAATGATAGGAGCTCAAAATGAAAGCAGATTTAGCTACAGTGTGCAGTAGGCCCACTCCTGTTCTTGAGCCATTCCAGTCAGAGTTCTTTTGTAAAGCTCTCTTTTAGGCACTTTTTTATGGATCTCTCTCACGGTAACTTTTGTTATCTTTGTTCTTCATAGGTTTCTGGCTACGGGTCGTACATAGGCATCCATGCATTTGGAAGTTAGAACTGGAATATCTACCATCTATTACAGTCAACATGCTTATCAATGTGGTGGAACTTGAACAAAGAGGTCATGCGTGCTCCAACCCATAAAAAGCTGGAAGAACTTGCCAAATTATTTTGGAAGAGATGTAATTTTCCCAACTGTCTTGGTGCTATAGATGGGAAACCCATTTGTATAAGAATGCCCCCATATGGTGGAAGTAAATCTTACAATAAGAAAACATATTTCTCTCTAGTCCTTCTGGCAGTGGTGAATGTGGACTATCAGTTCACATATGTGGGAATTGGCTCATATGGCAGCAGTAGTGATTCCAACATTTTTAAAAATTCAAAACCAGGTCAACTATTATGTACCAACAGGCACAATCTCCCCACTGACAAACCATGGCCAGAAACCACAAAGTTAGCCTATCTTTTTGTATTTGTATATGATGAAGGTTTTCGACAGACAAACATATCATGTGTCCCTACTCAAAACGGAGATGGAGCCACAAAAAGCGTATTTTTGACTATAGATTGTCACATTCATGAAGAATGGTGGAGTGCACATCTGGAGTCCTTACAAATAAATGGCTTGTTCTGCACACATTCATGCAAATGACCCCAGAAAATGCCGCAGATATTAATAAGGTTACCAGTGTACTTCACAATTATATCAGGGAGAAAGATGGGCTACAATTCTGAGGACTCCTTACAACATTCCTTGGAATGAGCGAATGGAGTGTTGGCAGGAGAAGTAATAGTGCTCTTAACACGCGGGATGAGATGGCAGAATATTTCTGGACCCCTACTTCTGAGGTTTTCTGGTAAAAAAATTTGCTTAGCATTTATGAATATAAAATAAGGATAGTGAAAAATTATTCTCCCGATCTCTTTTATTGTTTTATGTGAATGTCAAATGAACCCTTGCCATAGCACCAAATAGGATAAATCACCCACAACTTGTGGCTAGGACAACATGTACTGTGATTGTACATTTGGCAAAACAGGAGTATGAATATGCTGCAAAATCGAGGTGGGTGTTGATTTCTGTAATCCCTGCAGGAAATCAATCATTACTCATTGGGATCATACATCATCACATAGTGCTACCTACCATATACCTCCTTTTTAGAAGCCCTTATGGAGTCATAATCAGGAAAAATCCTGCTGGCTATGGCCCTCCATCTGTTCGTTCTTTTCTAAGTATTTTTGAGTACTCCTCCACAAGGGGGACAAACGAATCTGGATCTATGTTCATCTTCTCTAGTCACAAGGCTCCCTTCCACAGGAAGTCCAGGGGTGAGGAGATCATCAAAGATACTGCCAGGACTTTTTTTGTGTGTTCAAATATGATGCAGTGTCTTTCTATGTGGTTTTTATGTGCTTTTGATCCCGTGATTCCAGTGCAATTTGGTGCAGAAAACATGTGACAGGCAGTATTTCTTTCTTTGCACTCGAATGGACTGCATTGTGAATCATTGATATGCATTTCAGGTGCAAAAGAAAGTAGAACATTGGAACTGATCTGGACACAGTGGGAATGAGCCCTAAAAGTTCATTAGCTTCCTATAGTTTTCTGATTTGGGGGAAGCTTTGTAAGTGTCCAGGTTTTACTTTCTTGGAGTAATTTTATTTCTTCATTCAGAGCACACACAAAGACTTTAAAAGCATGACACCACTTTCCCTGAACCTCTGCATTTATTTCCAAAATATTAAAAAAATAGACTTCATGTATGTGTTTGATACAAATTGACTAGTCAGCACACTAATATGCACTTGAAAAGGCTTCAAATTCTAACTGACCAGGCAGGATTTGTCTTGCAATAAAAATGTATCGTGTAAGAGACAATCGCCAAATATTGTAGGTTTTACTTTCAAATAAACATTAGAATGTATTATTTCAGAGACAATAGCGACACATATTGTATAGTGCTTGTACCCTATGTAAGCACCTTGGTCAGGTCACAAAGTAAGAGGAAGAGATGAGATGGGTGTTATCCTTAAATAAAAATGAAAATGTATTTTTAAGAGAAAGTAGTCACAGATATTGTAATAGTGGCTGGTGAGTATGTAAGCATGTATGTCTATAGCCTGCAATGAGACAAGGCAGGGTTTACCCTGAAATAAACTAATTCAGAGATAATAGCCACAAATAGTGTACAATCACTGGACAGAATGCAAGCAGCTTGATTAGGCAGCAATGTAAGAGGGACAGAATAAGCAGTTTTATTCTATAATAAAAATCTACGTCTATTGTCTCAGAGACAAACCCACACAAATCTTTCAGTAGCTGGAAATTATGTATGCACCTTATTCAGGCCACAGTGCCCCCCCTTTGTATCTTGAATGGGACCATGGAGGGCTGCCTACTCTCTCCACTTATTTTTATTCTAACATTTGAGCCCTTATTTTGCACCATACAAGCTAACCTGGACATCAGTTGTTTAATTGTTGGTGATCATCACCATAAGGCTGCTATATGTGCAGATGACCCACTGATGACATCACCATCAGGTCACTTAGAGATGGTCTTATAGCCTTAAACTTTGCCATGCTGTCTATCTTTTTTTTTTCTGATCTCTTCAGACAACTCTCTTCTTTGCTTTCTCTCCTCTGTCCTCTGTGTGGTGCACATGATGATACTAAACAGCAGACTGATTCTTTTTCTCCAGTTAAATAGAATGTCTGATTAGAAGGTTGAAGACATATATGATACTAATTACAGATTACAATTTGAAATATCACTATGATCCAGTTATTTGTAATATGATTGGCTCTGTACCTTGTCTTGCGGACCTACTGTCCAATGGACAGTAAGTTCAGTTTTTTTTCTCCTGCCTTGTGCTGGGATGTGCACAAGTAGAAGTATGAGCAGCCAACCTAAGATGGCCGCCAATATGTGCAGGAAAGGAAAGCTTATTAGGATATAGCAACAGGTAGGATGTGCATGAGAGGCATCCTAGAGGGTATAACACTAAAATATGTGCACAGGAGAGATATATAAATTGGATAACAATGGTCAGTGTGTCAAGGAGAGGAGTGCGGTCAGTATATTTACAAGAAGCTAGTACAAATATAAAGAAAAGACCAATATGCCTATCACTGTATGAAAACCAATAATGTCCTTCTTGTCATTATAAGGAACCTGTCAAAGATATAAAGTTACTATTGCTCATTTGGTTAGCATGCACCTTTAAAAATAGGTCAGCAAAAACATCTTTCATAGTTCAAATCTGACAGGTTCTCTGAAAAAAATCACAAAATTCAAATCATTTTCTACTTCTTTTACTAATGTCTGGTTTTGTCCCATTAGTTTATTCTATTTCACTAAGAATAATAAATTGTGGTTAGGCCACCCTATGCCGTATTTTTCTGGATAAAGCTGGCTTCAGAGACAGGATTATGGTCTCAGCAGACATTGTCAGCAATATTAAAAAGAGAAAACTGGGCACAGCTTGTACTCTTACTCATCACTGGATTGATACACTTGTACATTCATTTGTGTCTATTCCACTAAATCTTATAGGAGTTTGGCATGATTCGCTGGCACAATGAAAGGCTCTATTCATAAAACCTAGTACAGATAATTCCTTAAGTACCATTGTTAAGGATAAATATGACTTTGTTTTCAGTGCAACATTAATATTTACTTATAGAGAGCTAACATACTCCTTCATCCGTAACGTGACAGGCTAGATCTTGTTGTGGATCCTATAAAATCGAGTGGGAACCGGACATGTTATTGATGGCTTGATATTTCGTAAAAAAGAAGAGGCTTTATTTAATAATAGAAAAGTCTGTATTGAGAAAGCAATGCAGCACTTAGTAATACTCTATATACAGTTTACACATATTGCTCATATTTTCGTAACAGAATGCACTTTATTTTGGCATTTAAAACTCAGTACAAAACCAGAAAGAATGACTTTTGTAACATAAGATAATTGGCCATGGTATCTGAAGGGCAGCAGTATACTGGCATCGCTCTCAAAATGATGACATTACTTCTTTAATGCACGGTGGAGAACTGGAAGGATGTTGAGATTTTGACAAGCGGGAAAAGAGGACAGGTGATAAACATAGAAGAGATGCTATACACAAGGGAGGCCACACAAGAGCAGATGCAGGAAAGGGTCCTCCAAGAGACAGGTCCTCCATATATTGCTTTGGCACAGGGGCAGCTATTGGAAAAGGCACTTGCAGTTGATTATAGGAGCTTTCAGGGATCCAGCCCATGCAGGACATAGATTTAATTATGCAAACATTGTCATCTGGAGCCACTGTAAGTGAAAAAAAAAATAACCAATGAGAATTATTCAGACAGGAGCATCATACATAGGAGATGTAGAGGTCTAAAGTTACTGAGGTCTTATTTCTGAAAACTCAACATTTTAAAAGGGAAGCACAGTACATTTAGAGAATGTGTATTGTGAGTCACTACTGCAGGGTTTACTGTAAAGTAATTTTTGGTGTAACTTTTGATGTTTTAATCATTTATTTTGAAAATGTTTATTTCTGGACTTTACTTATTACACTACAAAAACCAGGAAAACAGGTAGATATTGGACATCTTAGTACAGTGCACCATATATTGTTTCAACAGAGATAAAGAGATCCTTATTTGCTAAATGTACTTTATTACAAGATGTCCAAGCCAACTACTCTGATGGAGATTCTTCAGCAGGAATGATCATGTGAAATTTTAAGGTAAATGTACAATGAATACTGATGTTATATGCAATAAATGTCTACCCTGAAATAACAGTTACAAGTAGAAGAAAGTCCACCAGTGACATAGTAGTAAATATAGGACTGGATTCTAAATCTTCAAAGAGCCTCACACAATGCAGGTTTTCCTTTCCATTATTTTGGAAATGTACTGTACTCAGAGAAGATGTTACACAAAAGTTGAATAGGGTGGATACAATATATATATAATAATTATATAGAAATAATAGGGAGGTATACAGGAAAAAAATTGTGGGAGAGAGTGAAGGAAAGGGAGGGATGGTGCATGGTTAGAAGGAGTTTCTGAAAACACCAAATGTCAGCTGTAGAAGTATTACGAGTAGGTAAAAGCAGGTCAATTGACCCCATACTTTGTTGAAGAGATCAAATTTATCTTTGAGTCTAGCAGTAAGAACTTCCATAAGGCATAGTATATCACTGATTTTATTTTCAACTCAGTTATAGAAGGAGAAAAGTGTTCTTATACTCGGCTGCAATCAGAAAGCAAGCAGCAGTGAGAATATGGGTCGATAGGTTCTGAACAGAGGAAAGTACATTTTTAACTGGGTTTCCTAGAATAGTGGTCAAAAGGTCTATTGGTACTCTCCACTCCAGTTTAAGTCATCATAGGTCATTTACATGCTGCTAAAATGGTGCCATTTGTGGGCAATAAGAGACAATGTATTGTAGGGATCTTTTGTAAATGTTACAATGTCAGGATTTACATCTGATGTAATTTTTCTGGGGTAATAGAACTACCTAAGTAGAATGTTGTAAGAATTATGTGTTTATGTTGTGCATGTACAGTGTTTACTGGCTTTGTTCTATTGGGTTTTTCATAGTTCAACTGGGAATGTCTGATTTCCACACGGCCATAGAAGCTGGGATCTTATGTCTGCTTATGGGGGGTCCTAACGGGAAATTCCAAAACTACCCATAAGTGTCAGAGCTTGTCAGTCAATGCCCCTCTGCAATGTAGTCATGATGGGAAGCTTAAGAAGCTGTTACATGTGCAGATATCTCTTTACACCTGTAACATTTTATTGCTTTCTTTTAATACCAAAGTCTCCTTAAAATCAGCAAAAGACTATCACTTAAATTCCCAACTTTCTGCACTCATTGAGGGCCAACAAAATATAAATCTCTGCTACTGCTAAACGAGTTATAAAAATAGTGCTGCAATGTGTGTATTTCTGCATCTCTACATCTCACTTTGTTTCCATCATCTGCCATGTCTTTTCCATCTCTCCTGCCAGGACACACTTAGGAACTTACCCTACAGGCCCAACACCTTAAAGTATTGAAGGGCCTTATTTATTGGTGATATGTTTGCTGGGTGATTTGTCTTTTCTATCCCTATTCTAATGTATGGTATCTGTGGCCTTGTTGGAACAGCACCTTTAATAAAAGAATATATACACTCTGATCATACAATATTTCAGTTGGACAACTGCAGCCCAGTGCAGTGAAACATGGCAGCAAAACAAATCAACATAGGTGTTTAGATATAAAAAGCATAACTACCCTCCTTTCCCATTCGCATTTCCCTTCATCCCCCAATCTTCCTCTTCTTTAGCCGTCTATCTTTTCCTATATTCCTTTCTTTTTTCTTATTCAATAACTTCAAGCTTGTTTACCGATTACTGTTTTTCATGCCTAACTCAAGGACACTCTTTTATGTGTAAGAATGGAGATGTCAGGGGCGTTGGATACCAATGGTTCATATTGTTCTTTTTCTTTTCACCACTTTGTTTAATGACACTGTGTATGCTTGTTTTCATATGCAACTTTTATTGCGGATTTCATTGCATTCTATATTCGCTACTTATGATGATTGTTCTCTGGATATCGGTTTGCTATCCTGTTTATTCTCATTGTATAAACCATTTATTCTCATTTCTTAAAACCAATAAAATCTACTGAACATAAAGTATAACGGTCTACCATATGTACTTATACAGGCTGATATATGTCAAGGTCCTATGAATATTCTTGCCCAAATGTTTTTAAAATACTGATTTTTATAAGAAGTATTAAGAAAATGTAGGTATTTTGATAGTTCTAGAATGACCCAGTAATAAGAAGGTACACATGACAGAGGAAAAAGATACTAGAATGGTTTGTTAGAAATCTGAAGGAAATGTTTGGTACAAGTCAAAAACTCACAGTGAAAAGAGTGAAGTTGATGACACCATCTTTGTCTGTATCCATGCTTTGGAAGAATCCTGAGAAAGGAAAGCATATGGTTATTCTGCTACATAGCTCTTCCGGGAATCAGACATTCTCTCTGAAAAATTGATTAGTTAGAATCTACACACTTTATTTGCCCACATATTTAAAAGGTTTATTCCATAAGGAGTCCCATCCATCTAGTTTCTAAAGATTAATAATCCACACAGAAGCCTATTGCTTCAATGTCCTATGGCTCGGTGCTTTTATCCTTTCACTTTATTAAAACTGACTTTCCCAGGGACCCTCCAGGAGTTCCAAATATTTTAGACCTGCCTCACATGAGCAATTATCTGATTTATTCTGACCTTACAAACTTCCGCCAGATTTGTGTCCTCAGATTTGTCACCCTAACTCTGGAACTACAGTATGTATCTTTTGTAGACAACTTAGGGCCTTACAGGAAACCTTTCCCAAGAAAACCACTAAGAGTATCATTGCAGGCTTCTCATTCTAAAATGATAGTTGCCTGGCTATCCTGGTAATCTACTGGCTTCAATACTCTGAGTCACTAACCCAACACAAGTGAGCACACGTGCTACATATATACAGACTCATCTAGTATTTCAGAAGGAAAACAGTGATAGATGGGATAAAACCACAAACAAAACATACTGTCCTTTACCCTGTAAAGTTAAAAAAAAAAAAAACAGAGCTGCAGTGCTGGGATTGGCCGGCGGCATCAGCTGACACCGCCGGCCAATCCCAGCTCTGCTGCAGTTTTTTTTCTTTCCAGAGTCCCGGCTAGTAATGAAGTCCGGATCCTTGTAGTGAATCGGTTCATTCACTGAAATGAAACAGTTCATGAGGATCGATTCCCTTGCTAATTCTATTGACAAGCAAGGGAATCGAGTTCTGGGAGCTGATTATGATATGGGATATGATTCTTCAATTCTTTTAACTCAGTAAGTGTAATGAAGACTCATATGAGTTAAAAG
>JAEOBE010462079.1:0-10645 GCA_022657655.1 Phrynoglossus myanhessei | reverse complement strand
TGGCAAGCAACGCCTGGGGCCAATTTTTGGTATGGAAGTTTTGTGTGGTTCAAACTTTTTCAGCTTTGTAACATGAAAATAAATCTGTTTTACCTTTTCCCAATGTCTTTTGAGTTAGAGTTTTTCATAATTATAAAGAAGCTTTTCTTAAAACCTATAGTCTCTATTGTGCTTTGAAAAGTTTTCATGCGACATTTAAAAAAAAGCATTGGTAATTGGTATCAGCAAGTACTTGAAGAAAAGTATCTGTACTTGTACTTGGTCTTAAAAAAGTGGTATCGGTGCATCCCTATGGCATATATGCAATATTAAATGGATGCCAAGTAGTGGGGAACAGGTTATATGTCATAAAACTCTATAACGCATGAAGTCATCCAACGCAGGCATTGCCAATACGTACATATTATAATATGGATAGCAAGAGATTACTTTTAAAGGGTCCATGACAAAAATTATATCATAGCATTAATAACTGTAGGCATTTATAGATGTTATGATGATGTATGTGTCCTCTCTCTGCGTTTAGGATTGCTGCCCTTGAACAAGTACAGCATGGTTGACTCCTACTGACTCCTAATTGTCAAGAAGGGAAAGTAGAAGCACCACGCCTATAAAGTTTGAGCCAAAAGGTATTTATTCTATTAAAAAAGTTCATTTAAATTCACCAGCCGTAGGCAGTATGTTTCACAGACTTGGGGATGACCCCTTCATCAGGACTTGATGTATTTACGGGGGCTCTCAGACCCGTCATTAATGCAGGACAAATGGAGTAATTGCCCTGGGCCCTATAATTTACAGATAGAAGGAGAGACGTCCACACACCGGCATTGGCTGGTGAATTCAATGTTTTTTATTGAAATGTCAGCATGTCATAGTAAAAGGCAACGTTTCGGGGCCACAAAGGGTTCCCCGTCCTCAGGCAGCAATGACGGTTCATACAGTTTATATCGGTAAGGAGTGTGGTCTCACATATGGACTGTTCTATAAATTACAGGAACCCAGAGCAGTTGTCCCCGATTGACAGGTAGGAGAAAGACAGCATAGCTAGTGGGGAGATCAAAGATCTTCATCACCATCCAGCCCATTTTCCTATAGGCGGGCTGACAGGGGAGCTCTCCCTTGCAGGGCCCTATTTATGGACATTCAGTGCAGTAAAGTTGATGTAGGTGGATTCGGGGGTCTGGGTTGGGAAGCAGGGGGGAGGGGGGGCAGGATCATTATGTGGGCCCATCAGCAGAATCTTGACCAGGGATCAAATTATTTTAAAGATGGCCATGGGGGCTGTCATTACTCCCCTCCTTCTGAAAATGCTAGTTCCCTGTCTATATCTGATCTTAAAACTGACCTGGAACAAGATTACATAGTGTGTGTCTGTCTGTCTATTTGTTCTTGATCAATGCCTCAGAAAATATTTAAACTGTTGGATTAAATCGACAGCCAGGAATCTAACAGATTGAGATAGAGGGTTCTGTATAGTATATGTGTAACAGTGCTATTCTTAATTATCTAAAAATTACTATATCAGTCAACATCTATATAGGGAACCATACATGTCGAATGTACATATATTCTATCGATACAATAATTATAAAATATGTGTCAACCAAATTATTAAATCAGAAGAAAAAAAAATAGAATAAATAGAAAAAGTATTTTTAGCAGTTCATGAATTCTTCATATGAAATGTGCATTTTAAACACAAAGTGCATCTACAGTACTCCTTAGATCTCTCCATATACATGAACACTAATATGTGTCAAGTGATCCAACTTTACATCACATTCACCTACTTTGCAGTGACCTTCGTCTAATACTTTGGTCATAAAGTGCTTCATATCAGGGAAAAACATCTCCTGATGAAACATTTCCCGCACTGCCCATTTTCATAACGCTTCTCTCCTTCAAAATCAAGAGACTTCTATTTCTCTTCTCAAATCACCATACCACATTCCTCTATAAAATGACAAAAGGTTCTCGATAGTATGAAACCATTTTATTAAATATTAAAAACATATCCACACTTACATGTAGTTTGCAGTAAAACACCAATCCACTTCTTAAAACACTTCCAATAATACACTCAGTGAGCTTTACCCCAACATGTTTTGTCAACCATGAGCTCTGTCAAGGTGAAAAAGTCCGTGGTTGATAAAACATGTCGGGGTGAAGCTATTATTGGAAGTCTTTGCAGAAATGGATTGGTGTTTTACTGGAATCTACATGTAAGTGTGGACAGGTTTAAGAATAACGCTGTCACGCTGTATACTATTTGAAATTTAGCATCTTACTAACGGCTGCTATTGTAGTGCCACTTGTGTTGAAATTCATTATTCCACACAGTTTCCATTACAGCCCAGCTGAACATTAACTTTAAATCAGCTAAATGCATTTCAGGTACATTAAAACAAAATGCGTTCAAGGTCTTACAGTTCTCTTTATTTACATGGTGGGTAGAAAGACCTGTCCTCTGCCAGCATGTTGTAGAGAAGGACTTTTGCTCTTTGCATGGAAGCAGTGATCTCTCTGTAGAGGTCCACCAAACCGCACACTGAGTCCTTGCTGATTAGAGAGCTGTGGCTCCAAATTAGCAGGTGTGTGTCAGATTTCTGCAGAGATTATTGCTTGATCTTAGAGAATAAGGCTGGCTATAGACGTATCAATTAACTTTGTTCAGCAAAAGCTGAACAAAGTTGATTGAACCGGGTGCCCGGCACAGACGCTTCGAGTCTCGGTGCGGGAACCTCCCGCCGTTTCATTGTACTACGACGGCTGCTGGTGGCCGCTGTCATAATGCTGGCGGGGACTGCGCAGCCTATTGGCTGAGCAGTCCCTTTGAGCAAAATTGAATGTGCTGTTTCTTCGACCGCGCGGTCGAAGGAACGCCCATTCAGCACCGACTGTCGGTGCTACTAACGGTACAATTATTATACCAACCCTGATGATTGAACAGGGTTGGTACAATAATTGTACCGTCTATAGCAGCCTTAAAGGCTTGGGTATACATGTTTTGAATTGTGTCCGCGGCCGTTTCCAACCGTTTCAGAACGTTTGGAAAATGGCCCAAAATTCAAATGTGTGATGCCTCTTTGGCCATTTTTCGATCGGGAAAAGTTTGTCAACATGGTGAAAAACTTTTCCTGATCAAAAAATGGCCTGAAAATGCTGTACGTTTGAATTTCACCTGATTTCCGAACATTCAGTAATAGTTGAAAACGGCTGCGGCCGAAATAAGAGACGCGTAAAACCACCCAAAGGGTCTCACTCTGCAGCTGTTGGCAGGGGACAGGCTTTTCTACTCAGGCTCTGGCTGCGTTAGAAAGAAGACGATTGAAGACTATGAACAACTTTTTATTTTAATGTACCAGAAATGGATTTAAATGATTTGAACTAAAGGTTCATTTGGGCTTAGCTAGTTTTAATAGTTTTTTAATCAATATGATTTGATCTTTTGAACCTGAAATTATTTTTTCATCTGTGTATGTGGTCGATATGGCATTCACAATACCACAACCATGTTATGTTTAGCATTCATAGATAAAACAAGATTTTCCTGTTTCAGCACACCGCAAGTATGACGATCCAGGACAATTCCATTCTAGATGTGGGCACTTTATTCTGGCTAGATCTAGGTCAGTTACATTAGAATACAATAATTCAATAGTGGCGAGATGGCATTATTCTCCGAGGACACGTATCTGGGCTGATGCTGCATTCATCCAACAGGTGCCTTTTCTTTTTATGCAACTGCTTTCTCATTATGTCGCATTCCATTTGTGAACGAAGTGATGTCATGTGTCGGTAGTAGGTGCGGCTTGTTTGTTGAGTACTTACAGGTAGACAGATCAGGCAAGCCCTGTAGGTATTTTTGACCTTTAGCTCCTATGAATAGGTTGAAGGTTTCTAGATAATACCTTCACCTACATTTACTGTACTGACACACCGACATCCTGGTATGGGTGGTGCTGTGGTGGGTTGCTGGGGGTCTGCCCAGGAGCCCCTTTCAAATCAAAGTCCTCCTTTCATTTTAGAAGCCCCCTTAAAATCAAAAACAAGTACAGGGGTGTGAAACGTGGACATTTATGTGCTAAGATTGGAGGGATCAGGCAGATCCTATATTTGTCTGATTAGAACCTGTCGCTGAGTGGTGCAAAGTAGCCATGTAGAGCAGCACTTGGTTGCCATGACACTCTAGTGTGCCTTTCAGCTTCATCAGGGTGCCTAAACAATGTTTAGGTGGTAGTACTCTGATGTGAAGGTGGCTTCTTATGTGAAAGGGAAATTCCTGATGTGAAAGGGGGGCTTGGGATGTGAATGGGGGCTACTGATTTAAAGGGGATACTTCTATGTGAAGGAAGAACCCCAAGTTCTATTGCACAGGCCCCCCTCCCCTTTGTTAGACTGGGGTGCCTTGAGATTTTAAAGGTTGCCATGAATGAAAGAAGATTTGGTAACATTGACCTAGAGCTATATCAACTTTGGAGGATCCTTTTAGGTTGACTTGTTATCTAAGCCTGTGTGTCTCTCTTGTTCTTGGCGTAAAGTCTCCTGCAAATGCTATTAATCCTGTTGGGAGTTGTAGTTCAGCATCTGGTTAACAACAAGTTGTTTAAGCCTGTATTAAGTTTAACGCCACACCGCATACTCATGTTACAAGTGACAGGAATAGCCTTGGTTGGGGTTACAGAACTTGTCACTCCAGGATCTCTACATAGTAGTATTCAATTCAGGATCTGGCAAAGCTGACGTCACCGCAACCTCGCCTTCAACCGTCTGCACACCCCCACTGCGCTGTTCTCCCCTTTCAGTGTAATGCTGGCAGCTTCATACGGAACTTCCCCGGTCAGACCGGTTTGGGAGGCGAGTCTATACAAGGTGGGGTCTCCTGATGCAATGGAGACTGCCTATATTAACCCGTTAATAACCACTGCAGTCAACAGCAATGTGAGATGAGTCAGCCTAATTTGGCCTGTTGGCATATTTGCTCAATAAACCGACAGTCCATACTGTTGCACATACTGAATAGATCATTGCTTATCATTTAAATCGTTTTTCTGATCTGGATAATTGTATTTAATGACTACAAGCCGAAGGCTTTACTGAGGTTTTTGTCTTGGGAGTCTTGCTGTGAAAAGTTCAGGTTCAGATTGGAGTTCTGGCAATTCTGGCGTTTGGTGTAGCTGACAGTGTCCATCCTGCCCGCTATTGAGTAAGACTCATAGCTCTGAAATCAACTAAATCTCATGCTCCCTACTGTTAGATCTCTGCAGAGAGATCACTGTTTCCCAAAGAGATCAAGGGTTCTGCTCTGCAGCTTCTGGCAGGAGATAAGCTTTTCTATTTGGGCTGCAGCAACTTTAGGCCTCATTTAGACCCCAGCAACACTTCACACAGCACGATTGTGCAGTGCGATATGCCGGTGGCTGCAGCACACATACAAGTCTTGTATGTGAGCCGGGATCTCAGTGAACCTGTACAAATAGGGCATCCTTGGGCGGAAGTCGGCTTGCCATCCTAGAATGGGTCCGGTCCTAGCGGCCATGAATACAAAGTGTTGTGCTACAAATCACGAGGGTCTGAACAACACTTTTCATTTTCATTGCCCCGCAATTTGCTGAACAATAAATCGCGGGGGGTTCTGAACAGAGCCTAAGAAAGAAAGGGAACTATATTGCTTATTAAAACTAAGGGCCCATTCATACTTTTGCGATGGTGAAATCATTGGCAATAGGAGGCTGAAAAATTGCCACAACGTGAAGTCGCGCAAATACATTGCGACAGTTAATCGCGGCTGTGTGAAAAGATTCAATTGGGCTTTAACTGTATGGAACCCTGGTGTATGAAAAGTGTGCTGAATGAAACATTTTTGTTGTTCATAGTATCCAATCAGAAACCATGTTTTATTTTGAAACATGGGAAGCAGAAATGACAGCTAAACACTTTTTATTGACAGAATATTTTGTTATGGTACATTTTACCATTAACCCCCTATTAAACATTACCGGTATTCTGCAAACTAGCCTGGGTTTGCCTGGCTTGCACGTTTGCCAAACCAAGCCAGAAATCTGGGTTTGGCAAACGTTTAAGCTAAGCAAACTCTGCTCAACCTGTGCGCTAGCAAACAATGATGCTGTGCAAACTGCTTTCTAAGGTGCTGACTGCTGGGCTGCACAGTGGTACTGGCTGTTCAGATGCTGGCAGACACACCATAACAACCAATGACACTGTGGGGCTGTGAACATCCTAACAAACAATGATGCCATGCGGCCTAGCTGCTAACATGTGAGAAACCAATGGCGCTGTGCACATCGCACAGCATCATTGGCTGCTAGGACAAAGGCTGAAGCTTGGTAGGCATTGGGTGAGCTGCAAACAAATTGGGTTTTGATTGAGCTTATGGCCAACCCAAACCTGAAGCGTGTTCCTAATTATTAACAGGGGGCCACTGCCTCTAGAGAATGTTGGAATGCTGACCTTCAGAAAGCTTTGATCTTTCAGGTAATTCCAGCCACCACAAGGTACCTATAGATGGAGGAGCAGGGTTAGCTTTGAAGCTTCTATGAGCTACCAGGTTTCTTCTAGAAGAAAATGCCTTCCAACGAAATGTACAAGTGACGTATACTTCATTATACTCGTTTCTTAAAGGTATAAATCTTCTGAGATCTGAAACCATTAATTTTGTAAATGAGATAACAGGAAGAACTAGTGGAGTAATTAGATGAGTTTAATCCAGTGTGAAACCAGTTCACCACATTCCCTCCAGCCCTACAAGGGTAGCACATTTACACCATTCTGTTATGCTGTGCTGATTTTAAACATTCAGTGTAGAGTCGGTCTGCCCAGAATGGATAGTCCACTTGTAAAAAGTACCTATTTGGCTGATCTTTCCAGTGGCTTCTAATCTAATCTATTAAGTGAGATAAACAAGTTAAGATTTTCAAAAGGAAAATTGTGAATTTGAATTGTTAGTGTGGGATATCGATTCGATTTGATATCCCCCTTGATCGATATACAATTTCAACATGTTGAAAAAGAAATTTTAGGTTGATTTTCGACCTTTGAATTTCTTTTTCATTCAAAAACTCTATTCACTTCCTTTGAAAGAATTTGAATACATTTTGAATGCCAAATTTGAACACTATTATTGAGCAATCAATTGGAATTTTCTGAATGATCATTCAAATAGAATTTGAACGGTGTATACCTAGCTTTAGGGAGTCCAGCAGAAAGATCTCTGTCCTTGAGTTCCCAAGTCTACCTACATGCCATGGCCTTTATTATAAGCAGGGGCGTAACTACAATTACAGGGCCCCATAGCAAAATTGTAATGGGCAGGTGTAGCAGGTGATTGATAATGCATCCCTATTAATAAACTGGTGATCAGAGGTGGACATCTTTTAATGAGAGAAACCTATACCGTATATGCAGGGTTAGCTTAAGACTTTTCAAAAACAACTCAACAGAAACATTAGAGCAGACAGAAATAAATGTTCATAGTGAGAACTTATGAAGGTCATTTACCGTATATTTACAAGGCTAATTTCCAATACTGTGGTGCATTCAAAGATCCTTCATGTTGCATTTTTGCTCTTTGTGGTCCCATTGAAGTCTATTGAATGGCATCTTCCAGCACCACAACATATGTGTAAATGAAAGACAATGCCTGTTACCTCATGTGCAATTGTGTATAGAACAGCTACACAGTCCACATGGATGAACAGTAACCAATCACATTCTTCTTTTACTATATGGTTTAGTTAAAGCCAAGATCTAAGTGGTTTCTATCAACAACACAAATTAAAAGAATTTGTAATCTTCATACATACACTATGTCACCCATTGTCCATTAAAATAAGTATCAGTCGCGCTCCCACTACTAAGTGTTGTATAACTGAAAGTTTTACATCATAAAAAATCAATCAAATAAAGTGAAATCTGTGAAATCAAAAAGAATTTTGAATTTGGATTTCACTTTATTTGATTTATTTTTTTATGATGTAAATTTAACTTTCAGTTATATAACACTTTATCTTAGTAGTGGGAGTAGAGCTGATACCTATTTTTGATGCTTAATGTTTCTTTTGTTTATTGCCGCTAGCTCCTCCTATCACTACTCCTGTGGCACGGATAATCTTAATATATATGTCACCCATTGTAACCTTTCCTTCCTCTATGGTCAGCTTAAAAATGATCTCTTCAGTCCTTTATTACTGTAATGCAAACTACTGCTTTACAACTCCTGTCCATGCATTCCTTGCTTTTCCTGTTGCGTAGATTACTAAATCCCTGACAATTGTTGAAGCACATATTCAAGCCTAGACATAAATGGGATTGGATGGTTTATTGCTTTTTTGTAAATTACCATTTTCACTTAGGGATGTTCAGCAAGTAGGCAAGTCCTACAAGCTTAACATGTTTCATAAATCATTTGAATTAACCAAGTGTTTAAAAATCCTGTCTGACCGCACTGACTGTACGCAAATAGATTAATCCTAGATGGGAACATTTCCCTGAAATGAAACCTGTACTGGGAGAAACAGTCCTTCTGAAAATGCTCATTGCTTGGTGGTCATGTTACTCCACTGGCTTTATTATTGTTTTAATCAGTGGCAAGTATGTGGATTGGGATTTATAAATTCCCTCTGACTTCAGGCTTAGACCAGATCAATGACTTAGAAAGTATTGCATCTATTGGTTCAGTACAATTGAGTAACATTGTTAGAAGGCGTTCAATATCGGCAGCCTACATTTCTCTCTTTAATCTGGTCCAGATTTATTCTAACATGTCAGCATCTCAAATGTCTACAAAGGTAGGAACCCTTTCCCACAGGCATTCTGATCTGATTCTCATTTGGGCTGTCAGTTTTTCAGACAGATCTGATCAGAAGCCCACTGTTAGTTTGTGGACAGATGGATCTAAACGGAAATAAAATGTATTAATTAAGCAGTTGCTCGTAGTGATGTCACAAAAGGCGCCATGCGTGTCTTGCATAGGAAAGTACAGAACTCACCAGCACATACATGAAGATACATGAAAATTCATGGATCTTTATGTGTGTGATGGTGTTTCCTGTACCTACCTATGCAGGATCTAAATGCACATCTAGATGTCAAGTTAGGTCCCTTCTCACTAGATAAAATTAGAGCTATTTCTGGATACAAACATTACCAAAATCTCATGCTGTTAATCAATTGTTAGGAAAAAGCAATACTGTAGGCAAAATATCGTTCCTCTTTCACCCCTCATAAAACCCATCCTGCATGTTTTGTTTGGTTCTCAGCTGGGGAAGCAAGTTATACTCACCCAGTCTATTGTCCAGGTTCCTTATCAGTACTAATTTGGGGTAACAAAGCACTGCTTACCCACCACTGGAGATGTCCCTACCCTTGAAAGTCCCCTTGCGATTAAGTCACTCCTTTACAGGATCGTGAGAGGACCCTGTCACTGGACAGCCAATAAGAAGAATGGACAGTGATGTGGACACCTGAAGTAAAGTGCTGGCAGTAGTAAGCAGAAAAGACTTGACTAGAGTATCACGTAACAATGGCTTTAGGTAGGTAAAAAGGGCACATAGAGTGGATCACCTTAGCAGTTACACAGATAGCTGTAAAAACCTGACAATAGTTCCAGCCCCTCACCACTCAAAAGAAAATGCCTTGACCTTGGATACACACTTTAACATTGATTATTTCATCCAAAAACAAAAAGCTGACAGTAATGAGTAACATCATTTTAGGTAAACAGAACCTTTGGAGAACCATCGATCCAGTGCCGCAAAATTATATCTATCCATAGATGCCTAAAAATTGTATAACCAGAACAATTCCCTCTTATTAAGGCATCCCAAAACAAACCACCACTTACGCGTTTCATTCATCACCAAAATACTGCTGGACTTCCCCAGAACAACCCTCCCAGATAGACAAATATCAATGAATAAAAAATAGCAATAAACAAAAAATAGAAAATAATTTTAGGCTGGGTTCATATATACATCCTAGCAGATTTTTGGGAGTTTTCTGCATGAACAAAAGCATGAACAACTCCTGTGAATCAGCTACAAAACCCGAAAACGCGCTTTTAGAAACGCACCTTGCCCATAGACAAAATATTCTGCTGAATGGAGAAAAGAAGCTCCAGGAGAAATTCAGTGTTCTACGTGTTTCATGAGCGTTTAAACACTCATATGTGAACCTGTCCCATTCCAATGAATGGGACTACTCATGTTGAGCGTTTATATGTGAACCCAGCCTCACATATCAATTACCAAAGTTTTTTGGGACGAAATCTACAACTAGAGGTAGATTGTGAATTCTTGCATGGGCCAGTTCCAATGTTCATTGCATCTATTTATTGTTTAACCACTTCAGGACTCAGGTCTTATGCTGCATCCTAATGCAGGCCCTTTTTGCTCTGCTACTTTAACTGGCCATTACTCGGTCATGCAACATGGCACCCAAACAAAATTTACTTCTTTTTTTTTCCCAACAAAAAGAGCTTTCTTTTGGTGGTATTTGATGACTGCTGGGTTTTTTATTTTTTGCTGTATAATCAAAAAAGCAAGTAAAAAATTGACTCCCTGACGCTATATGGTGTTTTTTGGTCCTACAGGATTTGCTCTGCAGACTCCCATCTGCAGTCAGATGG
>JAEOBE010457298.1:0-13696 GCA_022657655.1 Phrynoglossus myanhessei | reverse complement strand
TCGTGCGACCGTCGTTTCGTTAGTACGACCGATTCGACCATCGTTTTCGACCGCATGCTCAATCGCGGTCGTAATATCCACAATGAAAACTTTCGTCGTACGCTCGATCGTTGGAATGTTGAACGATCCATGCTGCATGTGCATGAATTTTGCAAGAGGACAAAAATGACCACCACCACCATTATTTATTGAATAATGTGAGTAAATCAGTATGGATATGAAATACCAAATTCCTGCACAAGCTGATAGTAGACGATGAGACAGGACTAGTAAAGGGACAGCTTGACATGTATCATGGTTGCCAGCCCCAATACAATATGGGCCATCTGTTTGCTAGTCCTGCTTTATCCTCTGACAATGATAGCTTACCTAGAATTGCACTATCCATCCCTTGCCAATCAGGATATATTATCACACAATTGATATACTTATGAAATTCAAAATTGGGAAGTTTTGTGTAGATACAGGAGTTCCTTACAGGAACTTGGAATTTTACATTCATGTATTTATTCAGTATTTCAATAAATGCTTGAAAATGATAATTTCAATGAATGCACTGTGATAAAAGATCTCAAAATTTGATAACACTAAAACTAAATTAAATAGTTCTGTTAACAAAATGTCTGAGTCTTAACCAGCTGATCTTAGAAAGTGCCTCTCTTAAAAACATCAATTTCCATATCTGGATATCGTATATATACCACAGTTTGTCAAATACTGGTAAACCTGTCTACAAGCTTTACATAGCTTTGTTTTTATGGAGGAAACATTGACTTTTCTTTGTGGATTGGCCCTGAAATACATTTTAAGCACCTGAGAGGCTGTCAGACTCTCAGCAGCACTATTCTTTTTAATAGTAATGGGGGCCCCCTGACTAGACATTGGCTTCACCTTTCTTATAGAACTAGTTTGTTTGATTTACACTGTTATCCAATTTCCCCCATTCTAGGAGCTTTGAATATTCAGCATTCACAAATGTAATCTCTAGGTTTTCAAGACATAATTTACTTGATAAAGAATTTTTTATTCTTTTTCACTTTTCCACTATCAATGTAGCAGTTCCACATTTATCCAACATGCATTTCTGTTACAAATCCAGTGTATAGAAACAACATGAAGCAATAATCAAAACAAACAGAAAATATAAGAAAATAAACCCCTTGAACTGCTTGCTCTAAACCCCCTCCTAGTGATCACCAATGTCTTGATATTATAACCCCTGCAGCTGCACATAAAAATCATTGCAGACCTCTCCTGACCTTACTCACGGTCTCAGGATACATGAAGAGTAATACCATCTCCAGTATTTCCTGCCACTCTTTCCCAGTCTATTATTAATCTAAAAAAATCCTACTTGAGAATACTCTAAACTGACACATCCATCATTCCCCCCATCCTCTCCACTCCTCTAGCACCTATTTGGGACAGAGGGGCACACGGTGTCCTATACCATCTAGGAAACACCTTGTAATTTCTTTCCTGGATGTGGATCAATATGGATGTTTTATGGGTACAATATACCACTTTGTTCCATTTTTCCTTTGTGAAGGTGTGACCATTCTCCTGCTCCCACTTCCTCCTAAAGTATAGCTCTACTTGGAACTGACATTCTAGTAGTATATTGTAAATTCTCAAAACCGAATGTGAAAAGGTAGGGTTTTTAATATAGAGCACCTCAAACGGGGTACAATCCCATCCAATTTCTCTGTCCCCCTGCAATTGTTCATAAAAGTCTCTCACTTGCAAATATTACAACCATCTTACCTTTCATTCTGAACTCTGGGGAAGGAGCTCTATCATTGGGCATAGTCCATAATGTATTACCACCCACATTATGAATGCTGGTTGCTTCTATTCCCATTTCAAGAAATTATTCACCCTATTCCTGGAATACTACCCAAAAAGGGGGTCATGAGACCCACATGGGAAGATATCTTCTGACTCCATACCATTGTGTACCACACCTTTATACAGGAAGAAATCATTATAAACAATTGCTCTACTTGTGCTACAGTGAAGGCATGATCCAGGATAGTGCAGTCAAAAGGACACTGGGTGTCACAATTTGAGCAATAACCACCCACAGGTCCCTTTTACCTCTCAGACCAGTCTAAAATTCTTCTTATGACCGCCACTTTATAATACATCTCTGGGTGTGGCAAACCCACACCCCCCTTTAACTTATTTTTAAAGGGGATATCATGCCTCAGTGTTGCATGACCAAACATGTTGCAGTACATACCCTCGTAATTTTTGAAATCAGGATTGAGGTACTCTAATTAGGATTGTTTGACACTTAAAAACCTGGGTAGAATGTCCATCTTTGCTATAAATTAATGCTACTTTCCCCACCAAGAATGTAGCTGCCTCCCAAGATGCCAGCACTGTCTGATGATTTCCAGCAATATTGGAGGTAGGTGAAATATGGATCACCACATATTGAATTGACTGAGAGGACCATTGGTAAGAACATCTCCCCACAAGAACACTATTTACTTCCTCCTGAATAGAAATTTTCAGTGAGATTTCAAGAATTGATCCTATAGTAACTGAATGGCCAAAACATATTTATATATGTGGGAATGCTTCATTGGGTTTTGAAACATACAACAGTATTTATGCTTTTATGAATCCTCTTACCAATCTGCACTGCCCAGATTTTGTTGTTCCTTCTCACTGCTATTGCAAGACACTCCATCACCAAAAGTACAGAATTGGGGAGAGGGGGCAACGTTTCCTCATATATGTGGATCCATTCCATGGGGTATACATACAGGGCCATTATTTTTCACACCAAAGCCTCTGAAGAAAATAGTTTGACACATTAAGGCCTCCTTAAACACCCAATTGAAGGCCTTTTCTGCATCTAATTAGAGGAAGCATGGGGAAGTCTCTTCTGTTGGGAATACTCTATCACTGATATTGTTTTCAGGGTACTGCATTATCCCTAGCCTCTTAGCCTGGAACAAAACCCACCTACTTTAAGGGGCGTGGCCTAGCCAAGATGGCAGATGGACATTAGAAGACTGAGCTCCTCTGCATATGGTGGACACTGTAGCTTTTTCCAGCACCAATTTTGTAACTCTTTGCACTGTCTCGGGACTGTAACTGCTGGACTCCACTCTGACCCTAACTACGTGACCTGATCTGCTTTGCTTACCTTGCCTTCTGCGATGATCCCAATCACTGCGTCCTCCTCGGATGAGCCTTGCTCATCAGATGTTCGAGCCCCTGATGATCTCCAGACACCAACTTCACCATCGTAATTTTATCGGAATTGATGAGATATGTGCTTCATGAGCATGGTCTGGGAATGGGCATGTTCTAGATCCATCATTAAACAACTCTTTCATTATTGGGGACAGTTTCTATTTAAATTGTTTGTAAAATATGTACCTGTCAAAGCCTGGGTCTTTAGCAGCTGACATTGCCAAAATTGTCTGCAACATTTCTTTCAAAGTGAATGGGATTCCCATCACTTTGCATCCACTTTTCTCTAATTAAGTTCACCAATAATCTGATAGATTTATTGCCATACATGTTCCTTATATATAGTCCATATACCTTTAATATGTCACATTGAAGTGTCCATGAAGTTCTGCTCTCTTTTGCTGTTTGCAAGATGCCCAGGTCATTTGTCAGCCTCCAAAGTCTGCATTTCACTTAAAAGATCAGAAAATAACTCTAGTTCTCTCCATTTTTTAATCTGGCTCCCTGTGAGATCAGAACACACCACACAATACACTTAAGTGTTTCCATTTAATTGGATATGCCATCAGTTTCATGATCAAGCACAAAATTGCTGACTGTAAAGCGTATTGCCTCTCTTGTCTCAGGTCTTTAAGCAAGGCATTGTTCAGTCTCCATGAACATCCAGGTTTTGAAGTCGCTGGCAATTTTATTTTAAAATATGCTGAAAAGTGATCTGATCAGATTTGTGAGCCTACATATGCCCTAGGTTCTCTTCCCAAGATAGGGTAGATGCGACTACATGTAGTTGATGCGACTATATGTATCATGCGACAATGAGTGACAGGTTTAATCCCTGTTGGGTTCAGGATACGCCATACATCTATCAGGTGCATGCTGTGTAACTTTATCTTTAATTAATTAAACCTTGATAAGGAGTTATGTTTCATGTTGGTGGTGGTGTGTTGCTTGGGATACAAAGTCAGATTAAAGTCACCTCCTACCACCACCACACCCTTGGCCAAAACCTGCATTTGTTGAAAAATGTTATTTATTACAGTGAGCTGTTCCTATTTAGGAAGATGAATGTACACCAACATGAACAATCTACCAAATGTTCTACATTTCACCATGATTCATCTGCCCTCCTCATTCTTTCTAGTCTGGAGCTTGGATACCCTCAATGATACATGCAAGTGTTTCTCTAGAAGTAATTTGGGCAGCTATAAAACCATCTGATCACCTCTACAGACCAGCAAGTGATACCACCCTCTCCCCTCAAACATACCCCTCCTTTTATGTGAGCACAGGATCACATAAGGGGAATTTAAAATGGTGAGTAGAAGAGGATTATGACCACCATTTATAGATCTCCCTTATGGTTGTGAACTCGCGCAGCCAGGACCAGTTGGTTAAACTGCAGATTGGAAGACTTTCTGTAATTGCTCACATGCTTCGTAATTTATTTTCATCCAGGCAATGCTTTTATTCACCTTATTATTATTGTGAAATCTATGTTGTTTGACATTGAATTTATGATTTACTTTTTACCTTTTCATGACATTTTTGTTTGCATTACATTATGGTACTTTATGCTGAACTTCACAGGCATCATACATTTTGTTTAAAAATACAATAATTCCTCTATGCTATAATTCAATATTCAATGCACATAGGTTGATTTTATAACCATTTAAAGTCCCATTTTATCAATATTTTAATTTAATTGTATGTACCTTGTCAGAAGAGAAGTGCAGGAGTTGTCATTGGTGATCTGAGTGGAAAAAATTTAGAAACTCATATCTATATTGCACTGTTTACTCCAACATAGCACTGGCTTCCCTATTTGTTTTAAAGTATTTTTATTTTAAAAAAAATAAACAGTAAATACAACACATTTTGCATTTTTTGTATTCCTGGCCTTTTCCTAAGTGATTCACTAGAATGTTTATGTAAGCAATCCTAAGTTGTTATAGCTAAATATGAAATCTTTTTATAACCCTATCAGATCACATTGTGGAGTTGATTGATGGTAAATTAGTACTTTCCCAGAGGTTAACAATTCCTTTAGAAGTTTTACAACTGTGCTAAAGCAGCAAACGTAAAGAAAATCACCATAATTATTATGTACTCAAGATTGTTTGTCACCACTCTAATAATAGGTATTTGCAAGACTAGTTATCTGGACGCTGATTATAACTAAAGCTGAGAAATAAAATATGCAAGAAAAATAAAATGTGGCTTGTTTAAGCTCATGTTTTAATTTAATAAGTGTGTTTTTGCAAATCATTAAAACTTGGCAGATATATATATTTGTTTCGATATCTCTTAGATTTACTGTACATCCACTTTTATACTTTATGCTATTTACTCTGGTGGTTTAATTATATTAGAGTAATCCAACTCAGAAATGGAATTTATCTTTCCATCATTTAGATGAAATTATATCATGCAGCCTTTTTTAGTTTGGCAGCACCTTCCTTAAATGGGTTGGGCTCATACCAAAATGTAGTAATGAGCAGTTATGGCTGTTTAATAGCAATTGTTTCAAGGTCATTGGGCATGGCTTCAAAAATTTCAATTTTAAACTTTAAAATATTGCTAAAGAGGCTTGGGGTTCTGTTGTTCTGGTGTTTCCAGATAATCTATTTACTCACCAACACATATTAAATGAGTAATGTCCATGGCTGACTAAATACAGTCAACAAATTGAATCTAACTGGGCTAATATTACTGTGCTGACAGTTGCAGGTCATGGAGAAGAGGCCTGGGGACAACTATAGCAGTTAAAGACTGGTGACCATAACTGTTGTGAACTAAGCCTGCTGTGCAGTATTATGACAGAGTGCATGGACTAGTTTACTAATATATAGCATTGTGTTGTATTAGTGTGTTTTTCTCTGTTTAGGTTATTATTAGCAGGGGATTGAATGGTGTCCCAGACACTACATTGGACCTTGCTGTGTGCATACACTGCTGTTATATTTTTTTCAGTTTGTTCTACTGCAGCAATCAATGGCTAAATTAAAGTGACTTGATTTACTAAAAGCAATCTTGCTTTACTAAAACAATCTGAATAATTCTAATCTGCAATATTGACCTTTCTAGTGGGCAGTATGTCTAAGGTCCAGTACCTGTCTCAATAGTTACAAATTATGGCATAATTTTCAGCATTTCCATTTCCATGACTATATACCTGCATCCCACACTTTACTCAATGGTTCCTCCATCACAATGTTTCTTGTTGTGACTAGGGAGGCTCTTGGGTTCTGGCCATACTCAGGCTCATCAACACCCAGAAAGAAGCTGTCAGTGCTGGCCCAGTCAGCCAGGGAATTCTCCATCCCACAGCTGCAGGTAAACAAAGGGACAAGATACTGGTGACTACACCATATTTGGTCAGTGCCACATACCTTATATATTTCCATGTAGCCCTAAAAGGTCAATGATATTACCAGAATGCCACCCATTTGTTTATGTACAGCTGCAGGGCAAATGCCCCAGCCTCAGCTGATTGGTCTAATACTGACATTTGGGTGTGCTTAGGTTCTGTCTGAACCCAAGCTCATCACATTCTGAAGAATTTGCCAATTTACTAATGTACTCCTGTGACAAATTCTGCATATAGCTGGCTATTGCCCACTATATCCTGACAGCAGAGAGCCGAGTTGCAACCAGAAAGGATCCTGACAATATTGTTGGGATCCATCTTGCTGCTTGATTGCCTCTCTACAGCTAGAGCCAGCTGTGCCAACCTCCTCACCTGTCTGTTCCTCTAGTGAGCACTGGAGGATGGAGGAATAATCCTTGTGGGGTGAGTTGACTGACAGTTAGTGCTTTCTGCAGTCTTCTCTATGAGCTGATTGACCAATGGTTTATTATCTCTCAGTTCTAAAATTCTAGAGTCAGAGTGGAACAGCTGCAGTGTCACACGGTGCCTCAAAATATTGGGTACAGTATATTATTATTCATGATTTATATAGCGCTATAAGTTTGTGCATCACTTTACAATATAAGGAAGACATTACAGTTCCAATATAATGCAAGACAAGAGGTTAGGAGGGCCCTGCTTGTGTAGAGCTTACAATCTAAAAGGGAGGAGAAAATTATACAAAAGTGGTAGCTGTGTGGGGATGAGATGTGTGAGAAAGTGATAGTTTAGTAGATAGTTCAAAGCAGGATAGATTTCCTTGAAACGGTGTGTTTTCAGGGACCTCCTAAAGGCAGGCAGAGTAGGAGACAGTCGGATAGGTTGTGGTAGGGAGTTCCAGAGGATGGGAGAGATTCTGAAGGCGAGTGTGAGAGGAGCTGACAAGGGGGCTAGAAAGCAGGAGTCTTGGGAAGAGCAGAGAGGAGGTTTAGGTTAATACCTTGAGACAAAGTTGGAGATATAGCCGGGGCAGAGTTGGGGATTGCTTCGTATGTGGTTGTTAATATTCTGAATAATGCCACCTTGTATGTAAATTTTACTCTCCCAGTACTTTGTCTTTAAGTGTAGTAAGAAATGATGTTTAGATATGGGTTGCAAGACCTAATTCTTTCACACATGAGACTAAAATAATAAAGTAAAATAATGGAAATCCTGGAAAGATTAATAGAAAAGACCTTTCACTTGCCTGTAGCTTTAATATTTCTGTTACAGTCTTTTCTTTTGCAGATTCCTCTGTGAAGAATCATGTAAAACCCCCAAATAGTGCAATATATAATCTATACAGCTCTAGCTTGTTAAACTGTGTTCTATAATTACCCAGCATGAGCAATAGTGAAACAAAAGCTCTGGTCCCAAAACACTCTTTGTAGCCCATTATCTTCTGTTCTGTCATTGGCTAGTACACACTGTATTGCAGCATTGCAGGGAACAACACCTGCAATGCACTGAAAGAAACACACACTATATGAGTAAAGCTGTCAGTGCTCACTGTTTTCTAATAAACTAGTAATCAAGTAATTTAATGATTCAATTTCATAACAAGAATATTTGTTCTTCCCCACAGAGAATGTGCCGATCAGTAACAGCAGTTATATTAACTTGTACATCAATTATTTCTTACCTGGTCTCAGTGAAACGTTACTTATGACAAAATCGCTAATTGGAAATTAAAGGTCAACATTAATATTTGATTGATTGTATAAATCGTTTTTTAAACCCGTGAAACAATGCGTTTTGTTAAAGGGAGAATTTTAGGACTGCAGATTAAACATGTATATTGCTTTCGTTTGTTTGCAAAACTATATTTTTATTTTGTACTTCTACATTTCAATGAAATAATAATCTCTGCTTAGGGGAATTGTGCAACAAGATGAAATTTACAGGCACACACTTTATTTTGTTTTTTTTTATTATACCTTATTCGTTGGTCTGATCAGATAATGTCATATTAACAAAAAGCATTGTCTTCTTAGGACTTATATATAAAAGTTGATTAGTGGTCGTGGTACATCCTCATCATTTCATGATGCATACTGCTAAGGCAGAATTCATTGGGTCCTCTGGGGAACATGCATACATGAAAATATGGACAATTGCTTTGTATGCTGAAACTTTATTTATTGAAACAGTAGCATGCTTATTACCTTGCTTGGAGCTATATAGCTCCGTATATATTTGAATTGAAATCACTTTCTCCTTAGTGTGTAAACACAGGGGAGAATGACTTTAAAAATGCTTTCTGCAGATTTTTGGAATAGATCATATCTTTCATGATTGAGTGAGAGTGGAGAGCATTTCTCAAAAAAAGTAAAGGTCAAACTACTACTGTCTACTTTTTATATCACACCAGAGATTGCATCATTATGTCATTTAGTCTGCCTGTGTTTCCAGCCAGAGCACTCTGAGAACTGATCCCTGCTATGAGAAAATTGCTGCTATGGTAAACAGGTCTGCATACTTTTACACTTACAAATGCAGATCTGCAGAGGACCCTGAAAGTGATATCAGCTCTTTTAAAGAGCTGATATCATGTAAAGGGTCCTATGCAGATCTGCAAATACAAAAACAGTACATTTAAACTACACTACACTGTTAACCCCTTAATTACCCCCCTAATCACTTGTCAATAAGCAGCATAAATAATACAGAGGCAGCATACAGTACTTTGCTCAAAGTATTATTGTCACTAGCAATGTCAGGTAGCATCAGATCAGTCAGTGTTCCCTCCAGTCACTGTCACAATCACACTAATTAGTTGCTGATCACTGCTATTGCAAATATAGATGCATAATAACTGCATCAATTCCTGTATATATACACCATAGTTTGTAGACACTATAACTGTTACATAAACCAGTTAATATACACTTATTGGGATTTTTTCACTAAAGACATGTAGTGGAATACATTTTGGCCTAAATTTATGAAGAAACCTGATTTTATTAGACTTTCTTTTTAATAACCAGTAAGTAGAAAATCATTTTTTTTTTTGCTTTTTTCATTTATATAGCAAAGAACAAAGAATCTGATGGTGATCAAATACCAGTGAAAGAAAACTGTATTTGTATGAAAAAAGATATAAATCTAATTTGGGTACAGTGTTAAATGGCAGAATGATCACCAGTTGAAGAAAGACAGGGCTGAATAGTGATAAATTGTCCTGGCAATGAGGGGGGAGGGGACCTTCTGGGGCTGATGTGGTTCAATTACTGGTCTTCTGTTTACTTTATCAGCTCAGTGTGGTTGTAATTTAGCTGCAACCGCTTGAACAGCCTGTTGCTGCCATTGCCTGTCACAAAGCCCACTTACAGCAAGTCTGGAATTGAGGGTGAAATAGAGAGAGTGTCAACATTGAGAACTAAAAATTGTACTTTTACATACTAGCAGGTGACAAGGGGACCTGAAGTAATTTTTAGACTTTAGGGCAACTTAAAGCATATTTAAACCCAAAAATAAATGTAATATATTGCAGGTTACCAATCCTTAAGTGGACTGCATTAGTTTTAATTGTTAGGCTTTTTATTCTTTATTATCACCTGATCTGGGAAGTAACACACTTCCTGCCATAGGGTGGCTCCCCATGGAGGAACAGTGGAGCCACCCCTGCACAAAAGCATATGGAACCTATGGTAGTTAGGTGCACTAGCAGATATATAGGGAGTTGACTAACAAATTAAAGCCAAACTCCAATTTTCAAGCATATACATTTTTTTTATCTTTTTGGATAAAGGTTTTACAAAAATCAATAAAAGTAAGTATCCCTGCCAGTGTTAAATGTTTGTCTCAGTCCTCTAACTGACACTTTTGCTGGACAGCTTGATCTGTCAAAGGAAGCTGACAATTATAAGGCTTGCTGGTAGGATTACCAGGTGAAAAAAACGAATGCATCACAAATTTGGAAGAGTATTAGATAAAGCCAAAAAGGCCTCACCCCAAATGGACCATTAGAAATCGGATATATGAAAATAGAGCTGTATTTGGGCCACACATCAAACAGGAATACACAAATGTAAAATAAAACAATTAAAATTTTTATTAATTCCAGATAAACAAGAATTAAAAAAATTTAAAATTGTTTCCGTTTCCAGCATAATACTGTTCTCAATGAATTTCACAATCGCTTCATCAGCAAACAGCCAATTCTGTTAAAGAATGTGTAACATGATGAGTACAAAAAACGTACCAGCTAATCAATTGATGTATTTAGTGATGTACTTATAAACAGTCGTAAAACTAAAATGGGACCAAAACTAAACTAAACAGAAGTATGTGCAGTTTTCTGAATACTTTCAGTCTTCTATCACTGTTGGTGGTAGTTCTATCACTCAATTTACAATTTACAGACCCCTAATACTAGCACTTCTCGCGCTGAAGGTCCGCATATATCCACTGTCAATGCATTCTTTGCACCTGTGGTTTCTACTCAACACACTAGTGCACCAGAACTTTCTGCACCTACTGAGTCGACTTTGTCCACTTATTTACCAATGTCATTTTCAGGGCAAAATCTAAAGGATTGCTGTAATATTCACCAAACTAAACGAGGAAACAAACTCAAAGTGATTAATTTATGTGATGTTCACCTCACTCTTGAGCAATCTTATGTATTCCTGTTTGATGTGTGGCCCAAATACAGCCCCGTTTTTGTATATCTGATTTCTAAAAAAATGAATGCAGTTACCATATTAAGAATTAGTAAGCTTCAATAGATAAAATCTTTGCTCTTGTGTTTATGTATACTAACACTATCACTCTAGTTTTTCCTCTAGAGCCACACAAATACATTTTGTTTTTTTATTGACTTCTATGCATCGTTTACATGCTGTGTATTGCCCTGTACAGTGTAAGGGCTAGTTCTCACTGCTGCTTTGCAAACATCATGGTGATTGTACCCATGGTATTTGCTGGTGATCATCCAGTGAGCATTGCGAGACAATCGTGGCAGTGTGCACTGCGGCCGCGAGCCATGGAGTTGGCATGAATCGTGGGTGATTTTCTCAAAAAATAGCGCACCCGGCTTCAATCTGCAGCCGTGATTGCTCGTGGGTGATAATTGCGACTATCTGAACTGGCCCTTCAGGATCAGCTGTTGATACACCTAATGGTGCGGGAAGAAACATGAGCACAGCTTATTTAACACTATGTAGACGCAATGTCACATGCTGCTTTCCGTGGGTCTGAGTTTTTACAGCCATACACTATGACTATGTAACAATGGCCTCAAGCACAGACAGTATACATCTAGGTCTATGCACCATGGCTGTCAAAACTTGGAATTGCAGAGGAAAGTGTGTGTGGGCATGCAGCTCCTGCATCTGCATAGCGTTACATGAGCTGTCCGCACCCTTCTTCCTGTATCACTTGATGGATCAACAATCAGCCCTACATGCCCCATGTGGAAGAGTTCATATTTTTAGTGGATGCAGTACTCATCTGGTCACTGTCATACATGACATCATGCAGTAGTTTTTAAAATTCTAAATCACCTGATGAAAATATATTACAGCTGTGATTATAACATCTCCTTCTGCGGAAACTTATGGACTGCTTTATACTATGGAGTATAAAGCATTTTTGGAACAACACCCTTTATGAAAATGTCCAATCTAATTTCTCTGGAAACAGAAATTTGCAGGGACGAAAATGCTCTCTTACTGAATCGAAATCTAATAATCTAGCTTTCTGACAAAATTTTTTAAGTGAAGGTAAATAAGGTATATCAGATTTATTCTTGATATGAGCTTTAAAACATTTGTATTCAAATGTAAAACTTCAGATGAAATGAAGGAGCTTCAAATCAATCAGCAAGGAAGGATCAGAGGCATGGGAAACAACTATATTGGTTAAAGATGGCCGTGAGACTGTTATTCTATGTTATGAAACATAGGCAAGAACTATTTACTGCAATAAATGGAGAGATGAAAATATTCCACTTGACTCCGTTTGTCTTTCTGTCTATCCATCTAACAAAAACTTTAGGTCAATTTATATACAATGAATATAGCAAAAGGCATTGTCCTTCCTTGAATGCCTGTGTATGGTCACATGTACTAGTCACATGTCCTAGTGTTCCAGGAAGTAAATTGATATGTTAATCTGCCCTTAGTGAAGATGGCTCCTGTATGGAGAATGATTAGCAAAAGTAAAATAAGGTATAAAATGAACAAAAAGGTTGCAATTGTCTGGAAGTATCTGTTTGTAGTAAACATTTCTAAAGGTGTATTTGTTGGCAATTCAAAGATATGGATGAAAATCCTCTTAATATAAGGTATGCTCTCTAATTTAATGAATAAAGGATGGTTATAATAATTTTATAGCATTCTTGCAAAGCTCTTAGTTACCTTTATTTTATTTATGCAGCTTGCACTTCTGGGTGCCTCACTCCTCCGAGGCCAACAACAAAACTTTATAGCCTATGATACCTCATGAGCCCCTTGGTAATGCACATGAGTACTTAACCCCTTTTTAGTTTCTTAGTGGCTGGGGCAATTTTGCCACTTTTACTATGTGTTTGTCTAACTTGATTTTCATCTTCCTCATTCATTACATGCACACATATTATATACCATTTTTTTAAAAGGACATAATGGGATTTAATTGTATGTGACATATACATATATAAATGATTATTTTTCTATTAAAAAATATAAAAAAAAACATTTTTGGAAATAATAATGTACACAATTAGTGTAGCTAGCAGAAAGCAATTAATACTACATTCATATATTTGCCCTGATTAATAAGGTATATCATATTGATGGGATTTCATTTTATTTTGGGAGTTACAGGAGTGAAATACAATTTTAGTATTTTAGAATGTGGTAAACTTTAATGATTGACTATCGCAATGATCACAAGTGCTGGGACCCTGAGGTTTGCTATTGCAGGTTTGCCTCGAACTCTGAGGGACCCAGAAACAACATTAAACCCATGATCACTGGTCCCACCACAGACCAGCACTCATTTTTAGGGATGAACCAAAATGTAAATTTTATAGCAAACCCAAAATTTCAGAATTTGTCAGGGTGGTAGCGGAAATGTCTTCTCCCTTACCCTTTTTTTTAATTATTATTATTT
>JAEOBE010455563.1:0-11350 GCA_022657655.1 Phrynoglossus myanhessei | reverse complement strand
TCCTGATGTGAAGGGGGAGGCATTTAATGTGAAGGGGGGTTTCAAATGTGAAAGGAGGGGAATCTTAAAGTGAAGCAGTCATCTAATGTGAAGGAGGGCTCCTGATGTGGAAAGGTGGACTCTAATGTAAATGGTATACATCAGATAAGGGTCTGATAGGAATTTTGGAGGTGCCATTTTTTTTTACATTTTAGGTCGGGTTGCATTAAGATTTTTCATAATTTAAAAGGGCCCCATGACAAAAAAAAGGTTGAAAGATACTGAACTAGTGTGTAAAGGTAACATGAATGAACTCACTTATGAATTACTTTTACTAACACTGACCTGTAATAAATACATCTGTCAAAATAAATCCAGATCAGCCTGCAAGTTGCGATGACTATACAAGTTTAGTACTTTGTATGTTAGTGATGTGGAAAAGTGCAAGGGTGACTTCAGGATTTATAATCTAAAAATTCTAAAAGAATTTAAATATTCAACTGGCATATTAAAAAGAGACCAGAACTTTAATAATTGTAACCAAGAGCAATTTAACAATGGACCAAATGGACCTATAATTCTTCTTATGTCACCCAGACCTAATAGTTTATTGAGAAGATTCCTACTCTTATCATAATACTAACTGGTATACTGTAAGGAGAATTAATATTGATGTAGTTTAGATGTAGTGAAGATGTTGTCTCATAGTATGTAAACTAGATAGCTATTGTGCTAACTCAGCCACTACAGGGAAGCGATCCTTCGGACCTAGAATAAGCACTTGCTGACATCCTCGGTGTGAGTGTATTGAAACATGTAGATGCATGTGTCCAGGACCATATGGTCCATTAATGATACTTTTTTTTGTTGAAAAGTATGTGCAAAAGACAATTCCTTACTGAAGATGTGTATGTATTACAATGTTTGTCTTGCTTTATGCACAATAAAATCTTAAAGTTCCAAAAAAAAAAGAGACCAGAAAAGGTAGTTTCCATATGTATCCTGCATAATATTTTTCATGTTTTTAGAAGTAAAACCATATATTTATATCTACCTTACACCTGAAAATAAGATTTGCTAAAAACAGTACAGGCGGAGTTAATTATGGTAACGTTAACTTCACAAACCTTCAATTACATAGGGGGGTAGGTAAGTAGAATAAAACAAAATTAAAAATGGAAGCAGCAATGTAACAAATCTAAGGTGTTATCTTGATTCAGTATAGTCTCCAAAGTTGATGAGCCTTTAGTTGTTTTGCACCATATTGAGAACATCCTTAGATGTCCTTATATAAGCTTCAGAAGCATATCTAATTTATGATTTTGATATTTTGGTGATATTTATGACATAAATCTTTTAAAAATATTTGTCATGATTTGGGCCCAGCATACTATTTTAAAATTAAAGTGATGAGCTATTACATTTTTTCAGCCAATTTTCTCTGTCAAAAAGAAAAATGGACCACAAAAGTGCACGTATAATTAATTGCTTACCTATTCATCATTAAGTCGACACTTATTTAACAAACTTTGAAAAGTATTATAGGCATGTCATCAAGCTAAACAGTCAATATCAACCTACTTTTCCACCACTTTTATGTGGATTTATGAATACATAACATTTTTTGAACTTGCAACATCTTTTTCATTGTTATCTTTTTGTGGTCTAAAAGTGCTGATGTGAAGTACTAATACAGCTCAGGCTTTTCTTTGTTGTTCATTATATTGCAATCCTTATTAATGTTAGTTCTTATATAGGGTATACTAAAACAGTTACTGTTAAACTAGCATAATTGAGCTTCCTATATCTTTTTGTAATTTTACTGTATTTTTCGGTAATGATAATTTGTTTAACAATTTTGTTTATAAGCACATTAATAAATGTAAGGGGGGGGCGGGCATGGCCTGGCCATGGTGGGGAATGGTCATTAATGATATTTGTTCCAGCTCTTATGGAGGACTTTTCCCTCATATACTGCTATGAATGAGCTTTTTCAACATCTCTTTACGTTTCCTGATCTGGGGGACTTTGTCTTTACCCTGGCTCCTTACTGGATTGGGGTACTGTTCTACTACTATGCCACCCCACACATCTCTTCATTCTGCAACCTTCTGCTACGAGGCGTGCAGCTGTCATATTTCACCTGATGGTGGGACACTATCTCTTTCCTGCTTCAGTGTTGATACAATCCACCTACTGGACATTGGCATCTGTCTTCTCAGCGTTTAGTGATCTGGTTTCTCTATGTGACTTGATTCTCCAGTTACCGACCAAACCAGATCTCCTCTTTAATTTTGAAGCCTTCACTGCTGCCTCTTCTTCCTGTGCCAGCTTGGCAGCCTCAGCTGCTAATTGTGTGAAAGTCTGCAATCACCTACATCTTCCTGTGCTGCATTCAAAGCTGTCAGATTTCTTGGGACATCCTCCTTGCTATAGCCACAGAGCATCCCAGAGGTGGTCAATCCTCAGGTCCTTGCTCCTGCTCTGCTTGCAATCTGACTGGGGCGGGCTGTCAGCCTAAGCGCTAGGGCTAATTGCCACTTGACAGAGCCCTGCTGTCATTGAAACCACCATCTGACATGCTGGAGAAGCTTTGCCCGGGCTTTCCTCCCTTAGATAGCCTCACAAGCACTTACAGGTCTGGCTTGATACTACAGCACCCCCTCTCTCCTTCAGCTACAGTGATGGCTGGACTTTGCAGCTGGGATCCACAGCTGGGATCTCGCTCTCTATCAGAGCAGCCCTCAGTCACTCACCTCCCTTTTCCCTCCAAAGATGATGTCCCTTGGTGTGTTACTCACCTTCCTTTGGATACACATTAAATTTTTTTGCTACCACTTCCTTGGTGCTTGGCTGCAGCCTCATGCCCATTTCCTTACTGGATGACAACTTCTCTGCTTTTTGGTTTCCTGCAATACCTAGCCTCTGGGTACATGACCTGGAGACTCTACCCAATTGCAGGGGGTCATGGTCCTCTTCTTAGAATCATCCCCTTGGGATGCAGCCCTGCTCATTTATAGCTCAAGGCTTTGCAGCTCCAATGACTGTCGCATTGCACCTCTGATTTTTGGCCTAGATGCTATGGTTTCTTTGTCTTGGGACATTATCTTCTCTCTTTGTTAATTGTTTGGTTTATTAGTAATGGATTTGCACTTGCAGTTTTCATTCCTCCTTATGAATCTAATGCAAAACATTGCCATGTTTTCCTTCCACTCCTCTTCAACCTCAGTGTCTCTGAGATCTCTGAAAAGATTCTGTTTAACTCTCAATTCTCCTGCACTCTGGGATAATGATTTGCTTGCTAAGCCCATCTGGACTCTCTCATTGAACACTTGGGTGACAGCTCTAGTAAATTTATAATTGTGGAGCACATTATAATATGTTACATTATAATATTGCTTACACGCAGATTTATACCTCAGTTGTTGGGTGGCTGTCCCTGTTCCCAACCTAACCGCGGGGCTCGGGTCTTTCACAATTAGTTTACAGTGATAGACTAGCTGCTTCTATTTTTCTAGGTTGATTTCAAACATGCTCTGATAGATGTCCTTCCATAGACTGTGATGGTCATTTCTACTAAGTTCTCTTTTTGGATTTGTTACTATACTATGATATGTAGCTAATGTGATCTGAGACTACAGGTACAGGGTGTCTTGGCTTTGGCTCTCCCCTGCCAAGTCTTATGGGTTACCATTCTTTTACTGTTATATTACATTATGTTGTACTGTAAGACTTATGGATGTGTCTGCACCTGTGCTCTGTTCTTGTAACTCCATCCCTCCCCTTCTAAACTATGCCTTGCCTAGCCAGTCACCATCCCTCTACTTAGACTGCACATCGGGGTTACTGTCCAAGCCCTGAGTGAGTTTTCCACATTCAGTCCTCTCACTCATCCGCATGCTGTTGGGATGATCTCTCTTTCCTTTCCTTATATATCCCACTGTATCTCTTCTTTCCTTCACTTTCCCTTCTATTTGTCTCTAGATTTTAATTTCATTCTTTCTGCTCATACTTTTCCTTCTCTTAGCCCTTCTTCCCCCCATTCTCCATTTTTTCCCCATCCCACTCTTTTTTTCTTTATCATAAATCCTTCCTATTTTGTTTCTTTCTTGCTTTATTCTTATTATTTAAAAATCTGCAATAAGCATATGACTAATTGTTATTAATATGATATCAATATGAACTGAGAGGCTTTGTTCAATAAATATAATATCTTTAATGTTTTGTTAATAAAAAACTGCCCCTCTCTGACCTGCTTGTTTTATAGCCATGATAAGAATGTTTAACCAGCTTTTTCATCAATGTACATTGTGCTATTTCTTGTGCTGCAGATTCCATTGGTTCTACTGTTACTTGCTGTATGCTATGTGCAAAATAAAGAATTGAAAAAAATAGCACATTAATAAATCTATAGGCCCATACAAAAGGAATTAACGTTCACTGTACACTGGATTCAGCAGGAATAGTTTATTGAAGTTTGTACTACACCACCAATGTTCCATCCAAGGTCCGTCTCCTCGTTTCATCTAATCATGGGTTTAGTTATAGGGATCTCTACAACTAAGCCCATAATTGGGTGAAACCAGAGGAGGCAGACATTGGACAGGACATTGATAAAGTACAAGCTTATAAAAACAATTCCAGATTAACCACTTGCCAACCTCTGTATTGACAAAAATCGTGCTGGAGGCAGAAGGACCTCATACCGTGTTCTTTTTTGCCAGTGCCCCCTAGGGGCCACTGTTGCATTGTTTAAATCCGACTGGGAATGTGTTAGAGAACAAGTCACCTCTGGTGTTTTCTACAAAAGTGTCAGTGTAGATGCAGCATTGATTAGTAAACAAGACAAGACTGCATCTGCTTCCTGCGCAGCCAATCTCAGATCATCACAGGATCTGAAATTGGCTAGGAACACATCCAGGGAGATGTAAAAATCAGTACACTACACTAAAAAAAAATCCCATTTTAACCCCTTAACTACCCCCTGATCACATGTCAATAATCTATTGATAATCATAAAGTGACAGCGTATGTTATTGTTGCCATTGTATGGTTTCTAATATCAGAGCTCAGTAGTACTAATATTAGTCAGTTTCCCCCCCCCCCCCAGTTAACATATCTTACTATATACCCCTATTCATCCCTGTTAACTGTTTGATATCTGTCCTGTTCACCTGTCATTCAGCAGTGTCAGTATTGCAGTGTCACTGTTAACCTCTTAACTGACATCCTAAAAAATAAAAATTAATACTATCAGCGGTATAGTGACAGCGTTAATTATCGCTGATTATTGTTGCTAGGAATATCCAGTAGTGTTAGAATTAGTCTGTGTCTCCCCCTAATCAGCATCCTTGTTGTCATTTCCCTATTCACCCCTCCACGTGAACACCTTAGGGTCTGTCAAAGACTACAGTATTAGCCAGATCAGGCGTGATCTTGGCTAGCACTTGAAGTCAATTATAAGCCACATTCCTTGATTGTCAGAGGCCAGGAGCTTTTTTTGCCAAAGTTGCCAAAGCAGGTACCTGTATATTTAGTGGCCAAAATGTCTAAAAGACTACACTGCTGAGGAGGCATTCCAGCTCTTAAGCATAGGAAATGAGAGTGATGGGGATGCTCCTCTGTTAGAAAATTACTCTGAGTATTTACCTTTTGATGATGGTGACACCCTGAACGCTAGCTCAGAAGAGGGAAAGAGGACCCTCTAATCAGGCATACCCAACCCCAGGTTGCTGGGCCACATGCATAGTTAATTTCTTATGCAGCTGGCAAGTGCCCACATCACAGTACACCTTGAACTTTTAGACACTAACACTGCAATATCCCATGGTGAAGTAGTGAGTGCCAGTAGTGCAGTTCAAGCTGGTGTGTTGGCTAGAACACATAGAGCCCAGCGGCTACCAAGAGTTCAAACACAGGTCCATAGAGCCCCTAGTGCAGTTCCAGAGGTTCTTGCAAACCCAGATTGGCATCTCCCCATTCACTGCTCAGCCCAGGTTTCAGGTGGATCCAACCAATTTAAAATCCCCCCCATAGATTTTTTTTGAGCCTTTTTTCACCAATGCACTCTACAATTTGATTGCGCACCAAATGAATTTATATGTACAATAATTTATCACCGCCAATCCCTCCAAATGCATGCATTGCCAGTTACACTGGAAACTGACTATGGTTTATGAATTCAAAACTTTTTTGGGCCTAACTCTCAACATGTTTTTAGAGGCCTTAAAATGCCAGAGCAGTATTAACACCCCCCCTCCCCCCCGCAATAACCCCTTTTGGAAAGTAAACACCCCAAGGTATTTGTTGAGATGCATGTTGAGTTCATGGAACATTTTATTATTGCATAGACTCAGTAATTAATTAATTTAATTTTTAACACAAATTTCAATTTTTTATAGATATTTTCACCACAAAATGCATTCTGCTACTTCCCCTGGGTATGGGGATATCACAAGTGAGAGACTTTTTAGGAACCTCTCCATCTCTAGGAGTCAAAAATCCAGAAGCCACCTCCAAGCTTTCAAGGGGCATTAATTATGCATTGAATTTCCTGACTATCAATCCCATTTTCAGAAGCTTTAAAATGCCAGCACCTTACACACACACACCTCCAATTGACCCCTTTTTGGAAAGTAGACACCCCAAGGTATATGCTGAGAGGAATGTTGAATCCATGGAAAATGTTACTTTTTGCCAGAAGCTTTAGAGGCACATACCTATAGCCTGATGTAAATGATTATCAGAAATTACAACATGGTGTGCTATAATCAGCATATGGTAATAGTTTAGAAATCTGGAACTATTTATAACAAGCTGTTTATGTATATATAATATCACATATCAAATTATCACTATATTGGAGCGATGTACAGCACAATCGATGTAGTGAACTTTAGTAACATCCATAAAATTTGTGCTAGGAAAAAATACTAATCTACACTCAGCAGTGAGTTTTGCCCAAATAGATATGAAAACTATATTGGTTAAAATCATATACAAATAAATAAAATAATTACACAAAAAATCCAGACACATATCTAAGGCCTCATTCACACAGCCTCATTTTGTCTGCTGAAATATCTGCACAGAAACATGGAAAACATAGAAAACAACACATTTTCTCTGTTGCTTGTTCACACATGCACAGTTTTTCCATGTGGAAAACAAATCCAAAAAAGTGTAATAATCGAGGAAATTTCTAGTTTATAGTGGTTCCCTATAAACTATAAACAAGAAACCATGCAAACAACTGTGTGAATGACCTGCTAGAAGAAACATGTTGTCTGCATGGTGGCTGTGTGAATGCAGCCTTAGACCCCTTTCACACCTCCATGACTAATCATGTGATCAGTCATACGATTATTCGCAGTAGGTTGCTTGCTAATGCAAGCTAGTAGACCTTTTCAGACCGCTGGCGATCGGTCGTGGGTCTAAGCTTCCTGTAGTATTTTTGTCAGCTCGGTCATAGTTGCTGCAAGGAGTCATGCAGTCTGGAGCCATTGACTTGTATGGCAAGTCACCCAGATCATACGACTCTGTTCACACATTCAAAATCGCAAGATTGTTTGCAAATTTTGAATGGCATCGGACCATCCAATCGGCGTTCGAAAACACACCCCCATCCTAAATCGTTCGGAAGGGAAGATGTGTCGATCCCATGGCCAATCGCACGATAAACCCATAAAAGATGCCCAGGAGTGCAATTGTTGCAGTCGCGGTGTGAACGTCGCCTGAATGTCAAAGCATGTCCTTAAATTAACGTGAATTGAAATATACAGTATGTGAATGAATATATGTGTGAATTCCTGATGAAAAAAATAAAGTCCAAATAAATGCTTCTAGGGAAGTGCTTCTTCTTCTCCAAGTGCCATCCAAACACATTGTGCAATCCACCTCCAGTCAGACTCACCTGAAGGATTTGACCTGTGTAATAAGACTCATAAGGTTAAAATGTGCTACAGATGATAATACCACTACAAAAATGAAAGTACTAAAAGCAGAAGGAAAAAGAAGAACCTGTTTACATTAATATCCAGTAATCAGCCAACAAAAAAAGTTGCTTTTATTTTATTTTATGTCATATCTCAACTGTACCCTTTATATTTTTTATCTTTATTTAATAGAATTACTTTAAATTGTAGTAAAAATCACATGTATTGATACATGCAATAGAGTCTACAATAAGAAAGCAGAAATAAAAAAATCCTGATGTAATTTTACAGTATTACTAAAAATCTAAAGTGTGGTTCTGCCTTCATAAATATGTGGAACATAACATAGATAGCAAAGATTTCTAGGTCATCTTCTCCCTTACAGTAATATTTGTGTCTTCACCTAGAATTAGTAATATGAGTGCAGCCAAAATTTTATGTTACTGATATAGCCTGGGGATCTTGCATGCACATTTAAGCTTTAAAAATGCATACTATATTCTCTGTCAATATTATCCACCTCAATGTCATTCCTAGGATATCTGCCTGTAAAATGAGGCACAGTAACAATGTTCTTGCAATTAAATCTGCATTGGAAGTATTAATCTACAAATTGTTTCTCCACATGTTTGCAATTCATCAAGTCAATTACCCAAATAATAAGACAGGTTTTAAAAATCCAATGCTAAATCTTCCAATTTGACTGCTTCCCAAAAACAACCCAAGTTAGTAGTGTTCAGTAAAAGTTATTAACCATTTCAGCTCTTAAATTCAGGGCATGCCTAGGGTGGCATTTTTTGGAGGGTGCAGCAGTCGGGTCAAAGGAAAAAAATGCAGCACTACTGTGGCAAATTGCATTGCTGAGGTCAAGCAGAAGATAAAGAGGGTGGGGTGTTGCTGTGAAAAGGAGGGGAGAAATGGGCGTAACAGGTTTGTGTTTTGAAGAAACACAACAGCATTGCCAAATATGCTTCCCATGCATCTCTTCTGGGTTGTTACAGAGCTTGCAGGTCTCCCTGAGGCTGTGAAAAGTGGACCCTGTCAGCCTAGCTGAAGAGGAGCAAAAGAGAACAGACATCACTGGGTAATTAACTGTTAAAGTGCTACTTGAGTAGTGTACAGTGCATTACTGAGTTCATGTGGTGCAAAGTCTGCTGTGTTCAGTGCATTTAGGAGTTCATGTGTTGCACAGTTCTGTGTCCATTTCATTGTGGAGTCCATTTGGTGCAGAGTCAGCTGTGTCCACTGTGATGTGCTGTCCATGCAGTACAGAGTCCTGTGTCCAGTGCATTACAAAGTCCATGCAGCGCAGAGTCCCGTGTTCATTGAGTTATGGTATCCATAAGGTTCAGAGTCCTGTGTCTATTGCATTACAGAGTTCATACGGTGCAGAATCCTGTGTTCATTGTGTTATGGAGTCCATGTGGTGCAGAGTCTGCTGACTCCAGTGCGTTCTGATGTCCTTGGAGTGCAGTCTTGAGTTCAATGTGTTATGGAGACCTTATGATGCCGAGTCCTGTGTCCAGTGCATTGTGTAGTCCTGTGCCCAGTGCATTTATGAGTCCTGTGTCCAGTGCATTTAAGTCCTGTGATTATTGTGTTGCGGGGTCCCGTGTCCAGGAGTGAGGGGGGTTGCTATAGGGGAAAGACCAGGAGCAAGATAGGGGGGGCACTCATTATCCATTTTTAATGTACAGAGAGGAAGAGCTTGAGCTCTAAGAAGAATAGGTGGTACCTAAAGAAGAAGGGGTGGAGTTTAAATATGAAGGGTTTGGTCTTAAACAAGAAGGGATGGGGGAAATTTACAGGAGATGGTGCCCATATTTAATGCTTAAATCTCTATACCTCCGATGGAGTGGCACAGTTTTTTCATTTCTGCTCTGGGCCTGTTGATTCAGCAATAACTTTGTCATTGCTTACAATAACAAACCTATAAATATGTTATTGTATTTGTAAAACAAGGTTTTCTTTCCATGATACCGCCTTGATAAAATAATTTAAATTGTTTTACAGTCCAAAGACAAAAAAAAATCCTTTTTTTTTAAAAAAAAATGCTTTTTATATTTTTATTAGTGATATTTAAAAACAATTGTGTTGTTGTAGATAAAAAGTATATATTTTATTTTAGATTGTGTCTTGTTTAAAATTATGGGTGAGATTCAGGTTCAGATACAAACATCAGCTAGAGGTAGAGGTTGAACTATCTAATATGACCAGTTTGTTCGCCCATTCATTTGTCATTTATTGTAGCACACCTTCGTCTCTGTTTTGAGCATCAATTTAAATTGAACACATAATTAACTAATTTAAGCCATGAATCATTCATTGCTGTACATTTCACACTTTGAAGCTGTGAAAGAAATTGATGACTTGAATAGACTTAACTTTGACAGTTTTGTTTGGCTTCATTTCACACTTGTTAATATGCAGTTTGCTTTATATGAGGGGGTCTTTTTATATGATCGTTTATATATTTTATACTTATTGGCGTTTATGGTATCTCATTAATTTTGCACTATAAAGGGTATTGTTTTTTATTTCCATTTAAAAATATTACTGAAATTAATAGTTAAATTAAAATTAATTAATTGTGCTGTAAACTCCTGTTTTAGAGGTTGTGAACAAGAGGGTTCTTATATGCATATATGATGGAACTGACCAATAGTATCTTGTTTCTAGAAACAATTTTTTTTCTACACTTTAATCCCTTCTAAATGTAACCATAACAAAGTCACCAAAGATATCTCTAATTAACTATAAACCAAAGGTAATTAGACATGTGCAATTTGTTTTGTTATGAATCAAGGTTTGTACACGTCTGGAAATTTATATTCAGAGGGAAGAAGAAGAAAATAAATCGATTTACTTAACTAATGACTCCGAAATTAAACACATTTTACCGTTATGCAAATTCCTAATACAATTTTCATAGAATCAGAACCTAATCATGCATGTAGTGTATAGCTTGTTTGCATTCAAATGAATTAACAAACAAATCAAATACAAAATCCACAAATTTTCCGAAATTTGTCCAGATCCTTATTCTAAATCTGAATTGTATACATAACCCGAATTCTGAACACAAAATAAATGAAATCTGGAACAAAACTAAACAAATTTTACCACTGTGCACATGTCTAAAGGATATTACTGTTAAAAAATAAACTTGTTATACATATATTATCTGCAGCCAAACATGAAGTAGCATGTTGCTAGAAATCCTCTCAGTATTACTAATGTTAAGAGACAAGTTCCATGGATATTGACTAAACAAGATGTACAATGCTATCCAACACAATTAACCACCAAGTACGACCAAAAGAAAGCTCTTTTGTGGGGAAAAAGAGGTAAATTTTGTTTGGGTGCCGTCTTACATAACCAAGCAATGGCCAGTTAAAGTAGCACAGCAAAAAGGGCCTGGTCCTAATGCAGTATAA
>JAEOBE010454276.1:0-10674 GCA_022657655.1 Phrynoglossus myanhessei | reverse complement strand
GATGCATTCTTAAATGCACAGAATATTATTGGATATTAACATATCATAAGTAAAAAAAAAAAAAAAATCAGGGATTGTTGATCCAGGGAATATCCTGGATTTCCTTTTTCTGTTGGAGCAAACTGCGCTAAACTATTCACTTTAAGTGGAAGCTGTATGACTTTAGTATACCAACTCCTCTGTGCACCAAAAGTAATTCTGAACTGTAGGGACATGTTTGTTAATCCTTTCGACAACATATAATCCACATACGCCCCCCACCCAGTATGGGATGTTTTGAAGCTACTTAAGGACCAGTGACAATACTGTTTTTGGTAAAGGTTGTCATGATAAGTGAGGTGCTAAACTCTAATGGGTAGGGAACCTCAGCATCTTATCTTTCTCTGCTGGAGCTGCCAGCCCTCCAGCATGCAGGAAAAATATAAATATAGGAAGGGAACATGAAAGCCTGTGTTCTGAATATTATTTTATTTATCAGAAGGGTAAAATGGTATTGTATAACTCTACAGGTAATGTTAAACAATCCTCAAAAGAAAACGTAGACCATATATGGTTATTTGCCATATTATGAGTTTATTTCAAATTTTGAACAAGCTTTAAGAGGCATGCCCACACACCCACATCACATTTTAGAGCCACAAGAAAGCAGCAACTCCCACTCCACCAAAGAGATGATACCAAACAGCCAGTGTTGTTTACTATGTCAAGCTGAAACATTAGCACAGTGCATTCTATATCATTCCACACATAACCCATAATACCCAATGCCTCTTACCTACCACAGAGGCAGTGGCCAGCATGATACACCACAGCATGGTCATATCCTTTTACCTCCTTTGGCACTGTGATATTTTTGTGGACTAAACTTGGACAGGTCTGGGTGGCTTCTGGGATGCGGAGAGCCTGGCTGTGTCTGTGAGAGGCAGCTGGGGAGCCTATCTTATACTGATGCTTCTAGGGAAACGGGGTGTCTAGATCACTGTTCCTAAATCCATCCTCCCTCAACACTGTCTGACATGATAAATGTACCAAGGTGGAGAGAAGAGGAGGGTTTAGAGGAACAACTAACAATGCATAGAAAATGGCAGCCATGGCCTATAGCTGGGATATCAAGAAGGAGATTGGGGGCACATGTCTGCATTATTGAGCTCCAAAATGCACTGTCCATTATAGTAAGTCATCTAAAGCTTTCACACACATGGCATCTGCAGTTCAGTTCATTTTCTGCTAAAAGAAATCTCTCTATAGTACAACTGTTGTGGCTGATTAATCTATACTGTCCAATCACTGACAGTAATGAACAACTACATACAGTAAGTCAATACTGTCTTATGATAACTATATGCATTCAGTACATGTACAAATTCTAACCAGTATATGAATTCCTTTTTTATGTCACATGCTTTTATGCATATTTGTATTTACATTCAAACCAAGCTATGAAAAGTGACAGTGACAGAGATTGAGTCAAACTATAAAACTACCAGGGTTGATTGAGCAATTACAGGAACTGGTTTTACAATTAGTACCAAGCCCTGTCACTGTCACTTTTACTGGACAACCTGGTCTCTCTGCAAAGGTTTAGAATCATATATAAATGGCATGTGAAGTAAAAAGGAAAATAACATAGTGGATATAAATATTATATGTACTCACCATGTAAAGTTATCAGTATATAATAATTTTTGGTGATAGTTGTCCTTCAAAGACAAGCATCAGTAAGGGCTGCTTATTATGTGTAAGTGACAACGGATTACAATTCCAGACCTCAGTAATAGTATATCTAGCATACTGGCTCAGTACACACCAGCGTTCAATGAAGTATTGTTTTTGCTCAATGCGGAAGCAAAATTAATATAAAATGTAACATCTGTATGAGTTTGGTATTGCAATCGAATCAAAGGCTGCTCAAACCAAAGAACTTTTTAGGGCTGGCAGCGGATTCTTTTGTCTGGAAATAAAAAGGTGGCTATGAACGACTGCAAAGCAATCATAGGCTGACAGGAGCAGCAGCTATTCTCCACTATTCCCATGTATCCAAATATCCAGTCCTCACCAGCAGCTAGGAATGCATGATCAACCTTTGACAAAATCACTCTGTCAATCTGTATGCTTTGTTCAGGCTGAGTGGTCATAGATGCTTGGAATCAACTGTAATCCCTCTGATTCTTTCTGCCAGGAATCTGCTGCCTGCCCTAGAAAGCCTGAGGGTTAGGTTTTAGAGATCTAATAGTACGAAGAAACACATGGCTGGAGCCATAGGCTCTGAATGTGCCTCATAAACCAACTCATGATACTTGAAGGGCAAGGCTGAAATTAAAGGCACACTTTTTAAATATATGGTAAATTTCACTTGCCCTTCCGATAGTAAAAATATGTTTTTGGTAATGTCTCCAAAAACACCAACAGACATGAAATAAGGTACGCATAACACGATGACTGGTGTGCATTTTACACATACACTGGAACATAATGTAAAACACATACTAAGGTGCTCAATGTAATTCAGGAATCTGACCTCAAGTTCAGGTCCCACATCCATCACTGCCATCTCAATCTCTGTAATATTTCCAAAATTCGACATTTTATAACCAATGATACCACAAAGCTACTAATCCACTCTCTCATCAACTCTCGCTCAACTACTGCAACTCCCTTTGCACTAGACTATGGCTAAACAGGGTGTCACCCCTCCAGTCTATCATGAATGCCACTGCCAGACTGATCCACTTTACCAACTGCTCTGTGGCCACCACTACTCTCTGCTAATCCCTCCACTAGCTTCCAATAACATAAAACAAAAAAAGCCATCAACAACTCTGCCTCCAACTACATCTCCAACCTCATCTCAATATTTCACCCGACCGTCCTCTCTGCTCTTAATAGGACCTCCTGCTGTCTAGAACCCTCATCACCTTCTCCCATGCTCCAGGACTCCTGCAGAGCCTCTCCCATCCTCAGGAACCCCCTACCACAATCGATAAGGCTATCACCTACTCTGTAAAAGCAAAGCATGAAAGGCAAAGGCCAGTTACCCATACCAACCAATCAGAATAAATTTTACTGAAACTCCTATATAAGGTAAAACTTGATTGATTGGCTTCTGTTATTACAGCAATTTGATGCCGTGCTTTGCTTTAGAAAACAACACACTGTTATAAACCTAAAAAAGTCCTACCTAAAAGCAAACACCACAAGATGCCCACCATTACCAGTGATAGCCAGAATATCCTCTTCTTTGTGCCCTTCTCGCATTATTTCTGGTTTCATAGATTTCAGAATATCCATTGTGTTGTCTAGTAAGAATAAACTTTGAGTGAATGGGGAATGTCTAATCCCGAAAACAAATCAGCCTTCATGTAACATAGTGAACCTAGTTTCAGAGTGGCACATAGAAGAGGTTTTGAATTAACAAATGTAAAATCAGGTGTCTGCTGCTAGGAAGGAAGTTCACCTTTAAAAGGTTTGCTATAATGTTATTGTACCTGATACTCCTTGAGCATTTGGGAGCATTTTAACAGAGCACAACCAAATGGGACCACTGAGATCATTCGGAAAATTCAGACACTAGTATGGTGTTACATTATAATTCATCCAAAAGTACAGGAAACTCCCCATTATCCGACACCCACAGGGATTGGTAGATGCTGGATAAATGTAGTTGGTTGCTTCAGAGTTTCTAATAAAAATCGGCCTAACTAATGCTATATACCAGGGATCACTAAATGGCGGACCACTGCCCAGCTATGGACCAGGTAGCGGTTCTACCCAGTCCACTATTGCCGAGTGATCCTGTGTCATGAGTTGTTAGGACTGCAGTGTTCCTAACAACCTATGATGTCAGTTGTGTTCCCTACAGAACACAGCTGAAGCTCTTGCCAGCCCCACCTCCTGATGCCTCCCAACTCTTCCATAAAGAAAACCTGTCATCTCCCTATGCTGTTACTGGGGGTTCCTTTGTGATAGCAAAAGTTAAGTGAAAATAAGAAAATAATAAAAACTAACAATATTACAACTAACCCTGCTGTCCTGCAGTGGCATCACTAGGGGAGTTCAGCCATCAGAAGGGGTGAAACCAAAATGAATGCAAGTTATTTTGTTGTCACACCCTCTGATAAGTTGGGCGCCCGATCGTTGACCGAGTGCCTGACAGCTGTATAGGAGGAGAGGACCCAGCGGCATACCTTATCCTACTGGCTGAAAACCCCCTTCTCTCTGGGTCAACATTACACAAGTGAATGAAGACATCACGTACGTAGGTGATGATGTCACACGCATGTGCAGTACAGTACCACGCATGCGCAGTGGCACAGAATGGGATGTCCCCCAGCAGCCATACTGGATAACACCCCAGCAAGGGATGCCTCTGTTGCCCTGCCATCCGATTCCAAATGTGTGCAGGGAATGCATGAGTATGTAAATGGGGAGGGTAGAGTTCTAACAAAAAATATTAAAGACAAAAATAAAAAGTGTGATGCACCAGGATCAGCACATCAGCACTGTGAATGGAAACAGACCAGCAGCTGTAAATTGTAGCGCACCTCCTGGCAGGAATGAAGCCTAAATGGCGGACTGCAGTATGGACATGAACTGAACGACAGTTCTAACCTGACCGCGATTTGGACCTTAGCTCAATGAAGATTATATTCACTGGACCTCCTTGATTTTTAACTCAGTACCCCTGCTATATACCATAAACTCTGTATTGATGTGATAGTCATATTGAAATAAAGTACTGCAAAGCAAATTAGGTCAAATAAAGACAAACAACTTAATGTAACACAGAGGGTGATATGGGTGAACAAATGAGATCTACAGTATATACAATATTATTTTGTCAAATTTTTTATTCTGGTTATCTGAGAGTTCTGGATAACTGAGAGTTTACTGTATTTCCTAAACAAAGAATAATTTGTAGGCTTATTTTTGGCTTCCTGCTCTGATCTCAGGTTATTAAGTACCAGTTGCGAGGATGTCCAGAAATACTGTAAGTAATATTGCTTATTCCATTGCCTCTACACACAGTTTATTCCTTGCAGAACAGCGTGGGCTGAACACTCTAAGGCAAAATTTTAGAGATACCCATATCTCCGCTTAAGTGAAGTATTGAAAATAAAATCCTACTGCACATAAGTAGCAGGAAGTGCAAATTGAGGCAAGCTTGGAGCACCTCCTCCAATCAGCAGGACGAAATCCCATCACCACTTGATACAACATACTTGTATAACAGCATCACATGACCAGATGAGGTGCAATCCCTGATCTTACCAGAGGTGGTGCTATAGGTTGAATTTCAAATTTCATGAATCTGGAAATATTGGATCATTTTAAGAGGGGCATAGTGTTTGTACTGTAACAGGATGAACCCCTATATTTAGATAAATATCAGTAATGACAGCCTACATAATTTGTGCTTTTAAGGCTAGTCATCATCCACACAACAAGCATTTTGATTTAAACAAAAATGTTTTAATCTACTTATGTTTTTATATATCGCTTCTTATAAAGAGAAATAAACAACTAACACCTTTTAATTAGCACTAATGTGACAAACAAATTTAGCTCTGTGTCTACAAGCATTACGAGAGATCACAAGCTAGCCTTGTAGGTGATAGTATCAGGGTGATATATGACTCTTAACACTGCATATTCTCTGTGTGTGTTTAGCACCAATCAATTGTCACGGGTTGCACTGCATCTGCTTTAACATTAGAGACCCAGTGAAAAGAATTTATCAAAACTGGAGCAGATAACATTTGGATCAGTTGTTCACAGCAACCTATCAGCTTCTAACTTTCATCTTCACCGCTTAGCTGAGCAAACTGAAGACAGAAGCTGAATGGTTGCCATGAAAAACTGCTCAGAGAAAATCAATTACCTTATACCTCACTCAGATTTCTTCTGGTTCTGGAATTGATGACCAGTCCCAAGAAAACACTTCTCCTCTTTGGTTGTGTGGCCAGCCCCTCACCAACATCTGAAGTACAATAGGGATCGTTGTTCTTGCATTGTACACAAGAACACTGAATGCCCACCTATATTTTGTGGCTGGAGCCAGATCAAAGAAGAGCTGGCTACTAGAAGTGTGAGGAATAAGGTAAGTATTCCTCTCTGTTGTATCCCCCTAGACCAGTGGTAGTCACCCTCTATGGGAAAGTATGATGCAAACGTCTCCCGCACTCCCTATGGCAGCTGTGACCAAACGTAGTGAATAGCAGTGCCCAGTACAACAGAGATGGCGCTGTGCAACAGTCCAAGATCAAAGAAAATCGTACTGGCACTCACGTAATATGCAATCCAAAGTGCTCGTTTATTAAAGCATCTTCACGCAATCAAAATTCCAACGTTTCGGGGACACACAGGACCCCTTTCTCAAGGCAACGAATGAAGAATATGGATCTGTATTTTTTATTTGTTGCCTTGAGAAAAGGGACCTGCGTGTGCCTGAAAAGTTAGAATTTTGATTGTGTGAAGATGCTTTAATAAACGAGCACTTTGGATTGCATATTACGTGAGTGCCAGTACCATTTTCTTTTATCTCTAAGGTATAGGGAGACTCATATGTGGTTCTAGACACTACCAAAAATATTCAGTAAATGTCCTGCTAAAAAAGACCATCAGAGACTGCAGGCATATTAGGCATGGTCAGAGGTTGTGGACATGCCATAGGTTTAGCTGGAGACTTGAGGCATGATACAGCAGACAATGGAAAATGAGGGACATATTACATGAGACTACCAAAAACCCTAGCTGTTACCACCTTGCAAATCAATACTCTCATTTCCATTATAGACTTCTGGGGTCTGAGGGCCACACAACAACCACCAATGGCTTGGCACCAGGGATCTAGACCAACCAAGCATTAGATCCATACTATATGAGGGGGAAACCAAAAAGTGAGTTTTATAAGCACACCGGAGTCCAGCCTGAAGTGCTCCAAGGCAGGTATATACAAATGCAACAAATTGTAAAAACTATACAAACACAAGTAGCCCATCTGAAAATAAGGGCTTGACCTGCCATAGCTATGCTATAGCTGGGATTTCCGTTAGCAGCAAACACCTTTGTGCTAAGAGTTCATTCACATGGACATTACTTTTCTCATGGGTAAGACACAGTTGCAGTGTACATCCCTATGGCAGGGACTGTCTGCACCCAAGGTCGTACACCTAGATCTGCATGGATGTGCAGGTTCAGATAGGTGTGAAGCTGTGTGCCCGTGTCCTCCCATGGGGACGCACAGGCGGTTGCATGCAATTACACACTAAACCTGTCCCTCCCAAGAACAGGTCTCTGCATGGGCATGCATGCTATACAGATGTGCACACCCATGTAAATGAGCCCTTATGGGCACCTACAATAGTATGTATGATGCCATTGCTGCCTTATTCTTCTTATTCTAATAGAAATGGCACATTGCCTGAATGTGACGCTGATACAAAAACTTCAATATGTTCCTTCTTATGCAACTAAGATCAAATGCATTCTCCTTAGTTCTAGGTCATAAAGTCAGTGGCAGCCACGCAACTAACATTTTCCAATGGAATACAGTAACTGTAATTTACATAATTCTCCTTGAACCATGCCCAACTCCACCTAAAATATAGTTTTAGTTTTGTAACATTACATTTCAAAGCTTCAGAGGTTTTTTTTTTATATTAATCTTAGCAGTGTAAGTACCTGAGTAACTTGGTATTGCCCTTTTGCAACCCTCTGTACAACAGAAGGAAGGAAGAGCAGTCAAGTTTTGGTGCAGGGTTCATGGGCTAGCAAGGAACATGCTGTGAGGAGGAGAAAGCAGAATGATGGAGAGGAAGCTCCTCGGTTAGCTGCTTCTCTTTACTCAGTCTGGTCAGAGGCAGGAGGAGGGACAAGACCCAAAGTGCTACTTAACAGTGCATCTTACAGACATGGCTCTGCTATGTGACAGAGTTGTGTGAATCTCAGATCTAGATGGACAGTAATACAAAGCCTCTATTAGATAAAACTGCTCCCTGTTAAGTACTTTATATTTAGCCAGAGGTTCAGCTTTAAAATCCATCTAAACCCTGGAAAAGGTAATTGCAGCCTACCAGTCCATGGATGTGGTGGATGGATTAGTGTTCCCTTTTCAGACTTTTCCCCTAATTTTCACCTGGCGATCCTGCCACATGTTTACTGTTCTAGGAGAACTCTCGTTCACTGCATTATATCTGTTAAGAAGCTGTGTCAACCTAGGTAACTTACCTTGGTTTGGACTACAAATACCCACCATTCTCATCCATTACATGGGTAGGCTGTGTTACATAGTTCACAGAAGACAGCTGGAAAGACTGATAATATTATTTGAAATTTCAGTTCACTGCATGGGAAGTGAAAATAGACACAGGAATTCTGGCAGGATCAGTGGGTGGTTTCTGTACTTGCAGAACATTTACTTGAAAAATGGATACTAATACAGTCACCACATATACGAACTGGAGGGATTATAGGATGAGTATAGGGAGAGTAAGGCACACTGGAGCTATCCTATGCTGCCTCTAAGACCAAGAGCTGATAGAACATTTGACCAATGGTAAGTCAGCCCCTCCGTCTCTGCTAGGAGTCCCTACCTCGCAATGAATCCCCCTCCCCTCTGTGCTCCTCCAGAGCTAGCTGGAACTATAGTCCAGGAAGGGGCTGGGCAGTTCTGGCTCGAGAGAGGCAGTGCCAACTGTCAGTTAGGCAGCCAGGGTGGACCCTAACAATATTATTGAGATCCTTTATGATGGCTGCACAGCTGTGCCCTATGAGCTGATAACAGGCAATAGCCGCAATCCGCTGACTTTGGGTCACAGGAGTACATTACTACATGTGACCAAAAAGAGGAGTTAATCCAAAAACAGGTTTGGATTTATCTCTCTTTTAAACATATTACATGTTTTTATCTTGGGTTTCGATATCTTGTAAGCTGCATTGCTTCTTATTTGAAAGGTTAATCGTCACATGGCTTTACAAAGAGAGTCTCTTTGTATTCTATTCCTGCAGTGAAAAAATCTTTTTGGACAATCAGACAACTGGAATGACACCCAATTTCTCTCTCCCTGGACTCTGGAATCCTCTTCAGAAAGGGTTATTTTCCAAATCACAACAGCAACTCATTCAGGACATTTTTTATTGTTCAGATTTAGTTTTTTCCTATTTATCTATACATGCCAGTGCCAAGATCTGTCACAAGGCATGCTCACATCATACCTTTATCACCCAAAATGACTGTCAAGGTTATGTCTATCTTCCGACATACATTTTAGGATAACAAAACATATCCTTGATGTGACATTAATCATTATTACAGATGCCAGATGTATTCTACAATACACACACTAGGACAAAATACAGAAAGAGCAGCAAGCCAACAATATTAACTGTGATGGCTTTACTTAGTGTTCTGAATAACACCCATGTCTATGTGCCCCACCTGAGTCAGACACTAGTAGCAATAGCCTCTCAATGCAATCTTCCACCATACAGTGATAGGTGTAAAAACACAGCCTAGCACATTTACTTGTGCTTACACCAATGGGTCTTTCATTGAAAGGGTCACTGCCAAAGCGGAAGGCGAAGAAGGCAGGCTGACGGATTTGACGCACACAAATAAAGCAAAGTCTAACACCCTAGGTTAGCAGGAAAAAAAAAAGCCCGCTCATAAATATTACCTTCTCCGGAGCAGAAAACTGCAGATGATTTACATCCAAGGGTGTGATCAAAGGAACCGTCTGAAAGCCATCTTCAGCGCCAGAAGCCTCCTTAGTGTTCTTGTCACTCAGATTGCTCCCCAGCTTCACCATCCTTATTCCTCTCTTCCCACACCTACAGGAACCAGCAAAAAAAAATGCCCAACATCAGTGAAAGCAGCATCCTTTCCAGGGAGCAGCTGTGATCACAATCAATGGGGGTATCATTATTGCATAATAGTGTCATGGATGAGGAATGAAAGAGATGCATTGTATAGAGGAAAATGTATAGAAGTGGGCAATCAGGGAGGAGGGGGGGGCTGGCTGATAAAAGTGAATACTCACGATGACAAGCTTTGTGTCTGTGTCCAGGCTGGTGGGAGCAGAGGCGAGCGCTGTCCGTGGTGCTGATGCAGACAACGATCCTAGAACGACGGCTGGTGACAGCTTCTAATAGGGCGCCTATTGCAGCACGCTGCTCCTGCGGCACTCGCTCAAGAGCTGCGCTCCCCTTTTTCATCGCCTGTACAAGTGCGCCCTCTGCTGGACAAATGTCAGAAGGCACAGGCTGCATGGCACTCCGTTCACTGCCCATATATTCCCCCAGCAGCCACAGACTCCTTCAGAGGGAACAGACTGCCAGGGTTACCTAAACATAGACATGTAGCCTGGCTATGTTTATTGCTAAAGAGTCCCATTGTAAAGTAATGACGATGAGTGAAAAAAGAAAAAAAAAAATGAATTTATAACTGCTTAGAAGAGTATGCTGCCGGCGTCTCTATGAAATGTTACCGGGCCATTCTTTACAGCCGTGACAAAAAAGTATGCGTCATGTTTCCTTAGAGACCAGACAATGCAGTGGTTTGACGGATGTCGTGGCAGAATGGCCGCAGACACGAATATGTAATTAGAAATTGTTATTCCACGCTCTGCCTTTTTACTCCCACCCACCAGCTGCTCGTGTTTAAAAAAAAAAAAAAAA
>JAEOBE010452668.1:0-11453 GCA_022657655.1 Phrynoglossus myanhessei | reverse complement strand
GTACATTGCAAGGAACCAATAGTTATTTTGGGATTAATGAATTAGTCAAATTTATATACTAATATATAGCTAATATAGCTAATTCATTGATCACAAAATAGCTATTGGTTCCTTGTAATGTACAAAAAATACAAAATTAATTTCCTGAAATACGAAATTAATTTCTGAAATACGAAATTTTGATCTGAAATGCATCCGATTTACAAATTCCGAAAAATAAAACGAAACAATACAAGTTTTTCTATGGTGCACATGTCTAGGTGTTACCATGTATTTCTGTCAATTGAATGTAAGCATATCTCATATCAACATGCAAAGCTGAATTCTGAAGTGATTTTTAGTGAAAGAGGGTAAAGGTTCACTTTAAGGATGCATTTGTCTGTGTTTCGCAGCTGGGTGGTATTATTTTTTTTTAAGCATAGTGACTTGAAGACTGAACTTAGAAAGAATTAGTCTATATTTCACCCTTATTAAATATATAGCTTTCAAATGAATCATCTGTTGCCATTATTATTATCTAATGTGATAGAGATTTTCCGCAGTAATGGGCAGGCATGCTTCTTGCATGCCAAACATATTTCATTTAATGAGACAAGAATCCACTAAAGTGTTTATGTAAATGACGCCCTCATTTGAACATGACCCCAAGATACCTCAAAGATAACATGAATTGCATCTAATTATACACAGTAATTTAAAATCTATATACGCATATGGCAGCAAAAACATTGTATTTCAGCCATAATGTAGGTGATTAAATAGTATATCGCTAATATGTTGCTACTGACTTGGCTTAGATTCTAACTTTGCTGCACCGGGAGTTAGTGAACATATAAAATCTTACCTTAGAATTATTTATTTTAAGAATAAATAGATACAGTTATTATAAATGTATAGTATAGGCAATATGTTCATTAAAATGTTTGACGACTCTGCCTTTGGCAGGCAAAATAGCGGGGGTGATGTTCCATACCGATGATATAAATATTCTCTTAACTGATATGATTATAGCAAATTCAGTTCTAATTTGTTCCTGGGTTACTGCACTAGTCAATGCTGACATCATTATTTTCCTTGACACTGTTCAACAGAATACCTACGACACACAGACCTATCATTTTTTTACTTCTTTAAAAGTCTTAAAATGGTAACCATATTTTTTAACAGGAATTTAAGCAGTCCGATTCAGAAAATAATGAAATTGCATCATCAAGTCCGGTTTTAAAGCCTGGCCAAGCATGCAGTTCTGTGAGTCAAAACGCTTTAGTCTTCCTTTTCTGGTACTAGTTATGGAAATCAATCGTTATAATGCAGTTCTACAAAATCCCAATAATCATCATTTATAATTTCTTTCAACCTTATAGGGTCCAGCAGAAGGAATAGCCATCATCCACCAGTTTCCATTTTCTTCTAGCTTACAGCGCATGTCTGTCATCACTAAGGAGATAGGACAAGATAAACTTGTAGTTTATATGAAAGGAGCTCCTGAGATGGTGACTAAATTCTGCAGTAAAGACAGTGGTAAGAAATAATGTCAGAGGAAGACAAATTAGTTAATAGAAACATTTTAAGCCATATACAACTACAGCAAGTTAGGTTACTGGGCCCAGGAACCTGATGCATTGGCAAGACTCAGTCCCCCTACAGCTTGCAGTTAACAAAGCATTTGTAGTTCAGTGTTTTAAATGAAGGGAAGTCTTTACACCGTTTTCCTCAGCCCGTGGTCTTTATTGTGTTACATGTAATTTCCAAGGAAAGCTTTCATTTGAATATGAATGAAAGTAACAAGTGACTCTTCAGTGAATGGAGTATAGGTACATTTATTGTTTATACTTTCTTTAAAAATGTAGAGTCGCATCTCACAATTTCCGGCTTATTAATGGTAGCTTTTTACGAACTTTGAAATTTATATAGCTTCTTTTTATTACCACCTCATAGTATGGCTAGTAATTGACTATGGCAATCTGCTATGGCTAGTAATTGACTATGTGGATCTTTTGTGTAAAACTGGAGACAATGAAAAATTGAAACAGGATGCCCACATTACCATTTGTCTGTCTCTATGTATAAATCCTCAAATTCAGGATGTGAATGAATTCAGTGATATGTCACATATTCATTACAAAAGTCTATTCTGACACACCTGAGTTGGTGGATAAAATATTATACATTATAAGTTCTAAGGAAGTGTTCTCAACAAAAAATCCATAGTACTAAAGTTAAATTACATTCACATAGAATTAATTATGGCATCTGTTCAAACAAAATATCCAAGACACCCTTGTAAAGGAAACTGGTGGCTTAAGGCTGGTAGAGACAGTTCTATATGGCTTGAATTTCATCTGTGGCTTTTGAAGACTGCCCAGAAATCAAGCGTATGTACGCCATTTTCTGCTTTTTTTTGACAAACGTCCAATAGCGGTGTGCATACTCTTGACTTCTAGCCATTTTTTGAATGCTCGGAAATACTCGCAAATGGCCACGGCTGGAATTAGAGCCAAATAGAGCTTCCTGTACCAACCATTACTGACCTTTTGGCTGGACTGATCTTTTAAACAGCATGCTATGTATTTTCTAAAAATGCGCTAAGCACACCATTTGAAAATGCAATAATGATATCTAATAAGCAATATACCTTCATAAAAATAAAGAAAACAAAAAGAAAAGGTTTAGGAAACATTGTGTAGGAAAGCTTTAGGAAAATTGTTTAGCAACGACCCATGTTGACCAGTGGTATGTAAATCCAATAAAACAGAAATGTTATATATTGCAGCTTACCAGTCCTTTGATGCTAAGTTGTGATTGTTATATAGTTGTTATAGTGTAATAAAGTTTATATATTTTTGTCTCGTATAGTTCCAAAAGGTTTTACCAGTGAACTTCAGTTTTACACCATGAAGGGATTTCGAGTTATTGGATTGGCATATAAAGTACTAGAAGGAGAAAAGCTCTGGTGCAATAGTAGCTTCAATAGGTGTGATGTGTTAAGTATAAGTGTATTTTTTATGAAAACAGCTAATTAGTCTTGAACATTACCAACTATCAATAACACTAGGATAATGTCAGTCTGTCACTCAGATGGAGGTCATTAATACAAAATGAACACCTCTCTGTTTATTTAGTATTTTCCACTTGTTTGCATTATAATTACCTGTATACAGCTACTGTACATATGATGTACAATAATAAAGTGTTAGTCGTATACTTAACTCTGATTTAATTGACAGCTAGTTATTTTTTAGCAAACACACCTACACTAGAAATAATACACTTTACCCATACATTAATCACACAAGGTGGCATAAATATCAACTGTCTGCATAAGACTAATTACTGTTCAGACAAGGATAACTGGATATCTCTTTATTTCAGGGAGGATGTTGAATCAGATCTGGAATTTCTCGGTTTGCTTATATTGGAAAACAGATTAAAACCTGAAACCAAACCTGTTCTGCAAGAATTGAGTGCTGCCAACATCAGGAGTGTCATGATCACTGGTGACCACAGATTTACATACTGTGTACTCATAGTTAGCTTTCCATTTGCAAGGAGCTAGTATGTGAAGTATAGTATATAAAATAACTTGGGTTTATTCTTAATGTACTCTTTATTTTCATTATGCGTTACAGAATGTGTGCATAAAATCTTGCATCATTACAACTGTGATTTTGATGATATTCATATTGTTTTTTACAGCCTCTATGGCTTAAATGATTTTGTTTTTTTTACTAAGACATGAGATTATTCTCAGGGTTGGAACAAACTCCTGTCTCCCGAGGGAAAGTGCCATGTCCTGTCCTCTGGCTAGCTTCATGATCACACTTAAACCAAAATCACAATCTACAAAATTAACCTAAGGCCAATATATATATATATATACAGTAAACTCCCCATTATCCGGCACCCATGGGGATTGGTAGATTCTTGATAAATGTAGTTTCTGGTTGCTTGAGAATTACTATTAATAAGAGGCCTAACTATTGCTATACTCCATACCATACCATAAACTGTGTATTAACTTAATGTACAATACTGAAAAGCAAATTAAGACAAATTTAACTAATTGTAACATAGAAGGTGACATGGGTGGGCAAATGAGAGCTACAGTATATACAATGTAATTTCCTCCAATTTTTTATGCTGGTTATCTGAGAATTCTGGTTAACTGAGTTCTGGATAAATGAGAATTTACTGTACTGCCATTCACTGAAATCTATGAGTGTATCTTTTTCTTGCTGCCCTGTTCCCTTACTGTACTAAGGCTTAGCGGGTCCACTACCAATGTTAAAATATAATTTCACACAAATTCTTACTCATTAGATCATTGCACAGCAAAAGTAAATTGTGTGTACAATTCAGTGTCTAGTTTTATGTTTTAATATTGGCACTTTTCCCCCTGAGTAATCCAGTTGGGCTCATAAAGACATCAATTCCAGATTGCCAGTTCAGGCTTATATTCTAATAAAAGAGAATTGAAAGCTTACAATGCAATGCATTTTTCTTACCAGGTGATAATTTACAAACAGCTATAACAGTGGCAAAGACATCAGGCTTAGTCCCTGGGAACAGCAGTGTTATCCTTGTAGAAGCTGAAGAACCATCTGGGCTGAAATCTGCAAAAATCTCCTGGCATCCAATAGAGAGCCAAGGGCAAACTTTCACTGATACCAAAGTATGCATATTTCTTTATTTCCTGTTGTAGGGAAACCACAATGGTCTTGCTTCACTTTTATTAAATGTTTTTACATATTAATGTTAACACATTTTTTATGGAGGTTTAAACCTTTTGTTTTAGTATTATTTGGAAATGCAGGGTTTCCGAAAAGACAGACCCTTGATGAATCTTTTTTCTTAGCTGCATTGTCATAGGGCTGTATATGAACACAGCAGGGATGAGGTAGATAAGGGAATAACACCTCTGACTGATTGAGCTTTGTGGGTAATTTTGTGTGTGTAATTTTATTCAGGAGAGCTAGGAAACATAAAGAGAAGTCTAGATTGCCACCTGATGGCTTCAGTAGTAAGCATGAACTATTCTTATAATAGAAATATTTCTTTCTTCTGAAAAGTAGTAAAACATATATATATATAAACAGAAATGTTTTCCTTCTTTGTTGGCTTCCAATGAAACTAATGGAAATCTAGCATATATTAAGGGGGATTGGACACCAACTGATTATTAAGCAGAGCTATGCTGTGTGTTTATTATTTTATAACCATTTGATCTCCAGGTGTCATTAAGCATTGATGTTGAAGCAAGAACAGTTTTAGAGGAAGCCCGGGGTGACTATTACTTTGCCATGAGTGGGAGGACATATCAAGTTATCTTGCAGCATTTTCAAAGATTACTCCCAAAAGTATGTTTTTTTCTTTTTTGTGGACAATGATAAACCTCCTAAAAGTATTTCAACACATTAACCGTTTTCTAAACAGATCCCTATCAATACATCAGCAGTACCACTTATACATTTAAGATAAATATCTGAAAATGAGCACTTGACAGTATTTACTTATTCTTAACAATGCATTACATCAGCAGTACCACCTATAGATTTAAGATAAATACACAAAAGAGAACATCTAACAGTATTTACTGATCCTTAACAATGCATTACATCAGCAGTAGCACCTATAGATTTAAGATAAATACACAAAAGAGAACATCTAACAGTATTTTCTTATCCTTAACAATACATGACAGAAATTGATGTTCTGAAAATCAATAAAATGATTTTGCTTCTTTTGTTGACTGGCCTGTGAGGAGAAGGTGGAAACATAGGAATTTTGGCTCTTGGACCTTTCCAATCCCTCTTTCTGCTAATATTTTCTTGTATAGAAAAACCTAGTAGTACTTCTCTTCATATAGTTTATATTAGGAAAATAAAAGGTTACAACCAGGAAAACTGGAAAAATAAGATCGACAACATACATGACCATATGGTTACATTCAGGTGATCGACAGTAAATAGGAGAATGTAAATTTAGATAGAAAAGAATGTAAATGAGGCAGTAATCAACTCAGTTTTCAAGTCCTACTAGAAAATCTAGAGCCTTAGGCTGGGTATAGAAGTTGTGATATACCTCATTCAGCAAAAGCTGAAGGAGGTATATCGCATGGGATTCCCTGCACAGATGCTTCAAGCTTCTGTGCAGGAACCCCCTGCCGGTCGCTTTGTATTACAACAGCGGCCAGAAGCTTCTGTCATAATACTGGCATGGATCACGCCGACTATTGGCTGAGACCAATTACAAACAGTGTTTCTTTGATCAGCTGATCAAAGTAACTCCATTCAGTATCACCCGATGGTGCTACTAACACTTAGAATATTGGCCATATTCTGACGATCATTCAGGATTGAGCCAATATGCTAAACATCTATACCCTGCTTTAGAATGGTGAAGGGAGACCTTATTCCAATATTTAGTAGATGACAGGATAATAGTCCAGGGGGTTCCAAAGCATGCATAGAGAGTTCAATTCATACTGAGTATAGGTCCCGTAGGTTGAATCATGAACAGTTCAAAAACAGTACAAAGGAGAGACATAGGAGTATAGTCATATTCATAATAGAAAGGAAAAGTTTGAAGAACAGGGAAACAGTAATCAGTTAGACAGGAGAATTTAGAGTAGCACTTCATAATATATTTGGCAGTATACTGCCAAATACACTTTACGGCAGTATACTGCCAATACACTTTCACATTACTATAACCATATATTATGCATACATAATGCTGGTTAAAACAAGGAAAAAATGATCAAAAAATCACAGTAACTGAATAGCTTTAGTGTTTGTTTTCAAATCAATTCAAGTCTATAAGTGTGATGAGCCCTGAAAATAAATTTTTGCAGAGGAGATAAATAGGAGGACGCTTTCTGTCCTCGCTTGCAGATGGGTAGGACTAGCTTGGATTAATGTAAACCCATCCTTTAAAGTAGAATGCCGCTTTTTTTTTTTGTTACATTTTTGCAGTTTTAAATAAAGTGAGAAATGCATTGATGGGAGGCTATAAAGATATCCTGGACCCTGCCATGAGATAAAAGACAAAACTGGGAATGAAATCATGGCGCACTCATCCCAAAATTTAGAAACATTTACAAAAGTCTAAATTGGCTAGAGTTTGATAAAGCCAAAGCCAAAACCAAAGGCTGCTTGGCCTCTTCTAGAATACCTTTTAGACATGCTCATTTGATCAGCAGATTGAGGGATGTCTATGGGAAATCAGCTGACACTGTTACCCATGCCCTGAATATCGATCGGATCATCAAGATCCTGGTGATATTCGAAGAGTGTATACCCAGCTTAAGTCTATCAATATTCCAAACTGATAAAGAAAAGTTTTGATTAGAGATGTACAAGAGATGTACTCAATGAATAATGATTCCTACTCTGAATGGCAAAATAAGCACAAAGATAAATGCATACATATATAATATTTTTGTTTTTTTAGCTTCTGGTGAATGGGGCTGTCTTTGCAAGAATGTCACCTGGACAAAAATCGAGTCTAATAGAAGAATTCCAAAAACTAGAGTACGTTTTGTAATGTTTTAAATAGTTAATTATTGAAACTATTGACAATAATGCATAAGCAGTAATAACAGATTTATAATATTAGAAGGATGACAGCCAATTATTTTAAATGTTTTCAAAATGGTTGTGTATGAAAATGACTGGAATACTACGTTTTGCTTAATGCACTGCACCGCATGTGTGCTGCACCACCAGGGAATGGACAAAATCAAGAATGATTAAAGTAAAAGCTCACCATACATACAAAAATTCACTCTTTGGGTGTAGAAAATTGACAGCCAAACAGTGACTGGCGGCAGTCATATCTAGTCACTATTTGGGTATGCTGATGGTGGCACAATTGGCACTGTCAGAATACAATAGTTTGGTGTGGGAAGATTCCCCCATCAGTGATTATTAGCTGAATGAAAAACCTGCTAGTGTATGGCCAGCTTAGGTATCCTTTTCATATTGCTCTTGAATGGGCTAATTTAACTTGTACTAACATACTAATATTAACATGTACATGATAACACATCATCAGAGTCAGACTGACTCATTGAGCACTCAGGCACTACCTGAGGATCCATGGCCAGGAGGGAGTCCCTGCCTTGCTTCCTGGGCTTCACTGCCCCTCTCGTGGGCCCTGGACTGGAATTTTGAATGTCAGCATCTGTTGTTTTAATTTCCTCCCCACTAAATGAAGCCAGAAGCATTGCTGATTACATAATTTCAAACGCATGCATACTAACTTGGCATAGGCTCATTTTATATATTTTATTTAAAAAAAATTGGTTATTATATTGTGTTTTTGTGCACCAAACTTAAGTGTAATTGTTACTGACATTTTGGCTTTGATATACAGTAGAGTTGGACTAACATCATATGATGTAAAATTTTGCACCTGCTGCCATTTTATTCTTTCAGGAAATATATAACTCACAGGGGTTTTAAGAAATTTTTTGGCCTAAAATGTGGATTATAACATGTGTGCAAAAAATGCCTTAGAAGCAAGAGGGTTTAAAGTGGAACATGACTGACCTTTCCCACATGTGCTGCTGGCACCTCCAAGCAGCTTGAGCTGCAAGGAATTGGAGATTCCTTCAGCACAGTTTTCATGTTTTTTGAATAGATTAAGCTTAATGAATGCTTCTACTTGTTGTGTGAAATTGCCCTTTAAAAACAATTATTTGGGCTTTGTCATTCTCAACAGCTACTACGTGTGCATGTGTGGTGATGGTGCCAATGACTGTGGTGTAAGTAATCATGATGTTTTCTTTTCCATTCCATGAATGTTTTTAGAAAAGTGAGCATGTTCAGACAGTTTTAAACTCCTAAAATATTTCCACTTTAGCATGTTTTATCTTGAATTTTCTCCTAACTATATGAACTGTATCTCCTATTCCCGATTCCTTTAAGTGACCCAGACCCAGAGTCTGTTTGCCTGTCTTTAAACACTTAACTTCTGAAAGGGTTTCCCCCTTCATGACCAGGCCACTTTTTTGCTATTCAGCACTGTGCTACTTTAACTGTCAATTGCTTGGTCAATAGCACTGTACTCAAATGAAGTTTATATAATTTTTATAATCACTCAAATAGAGCTTTTGGTATTGGACCACTGGATATTTTAATTTTTGCTATATAAAAATAGATAAAAAAAAAACACAATATTTTCTACTTTCTGTTATAAAAAGCATCCAATAAAATCAAATGCCAAAATATATTCTGCAACATGCTTTTGGTGAAAAAAAAAATCCCCATAAGTGAATATTAATAGGTTTGTGTGAAAGTTATAGCATCTACAAATTATGGTATATATACTGGAATTTACACAGTTATTATACTATACTATAGTAGTAATGGCAATAATAGGTGACTACTAGGGCGAGTGTGATAGAGTGGCAAGACTGGCGATATTGGGGGGGCACTGACTGATCTAACCCTATCTGACATTTTATAGTTACAATGATACAATGACCAGTGATAAAATAATGTATGCTATCATTATACTTATGACACTGCTGAGTCAAAGGTGTTCAGGAGGACAGTTATAAGGTTAACAGTGTTAGTATAGTGTTTCTATGCTGCTTTTGCTCATTGATCTGGATGGAATTTTCTGTCTGATATCAGCTCTAACCGAATCTGATATCATTTAGAAAATCCCATCCAGATCTGCATGTGAATGTTTACCAACAAATGCAGCTCTGTCTGTTATGTTCTGGCCCAGTGCAAACTTGTCAGCAAGTATACAGCCACAGTCATTGGCTGTGTACTTGCTGTCAAGCTTCTGCTCTATCAAAATACAGCAGCTCTGGCGGAGGGCGTGTGTGTGCACCCAAAACGCAGAAGTAGACTAGTGATCTATAGGTACATTGCTTAGCCTGCAGCTGCTGCAGGTCTGCAATATATTTTACTGTGGGCCGGTCAGCACACAGTTCAACTGGAGCTCTTCAGTATTCATTTGTGTTGATATGTTTTACTAATGTTGAGGCTTTTCACAATGGTCCTAAAAATCGTAAAGAGCTAATTTTACATTCCAGGCTCTAAAAGTGGCCCATGCTGGCATATCACTCTCTGAGCAAGAAGCTTCTGTTGCCTCTCCATTTACTTCCCGTACTCCAAACATAAGATGCATCCCAGAACTAATAAAGTAAGCTGACAAACACTTCATGTACAGTATATAACTCTTTGTTCAGTTGTTGAATTGTGCAATTCATTGCAAACATTTTGTCAAATCCTCTATGGAGCCTCACTGTATGTGTTATGATGACACTTTTCTGTTGGATCAGACTACTCAGCAATGAATTGGCCACCCATGACCCTGTTCCTACGATGGACCAGGGCTGGTAGGTTCTGTCCATAGCATACCAGAAAGATCCCACAGGAGCTGCAGTTTTGGAGTTGTTCTGACCCATTCATCTAGACATGATAATTTGTCCTTTGTTATAGTACTCAAGTCCTTATGCTTCAAAATGTTGATATGCTGCAGAATATAGCGCACCTTCTTCCAGGTGCCATTATAATGATATAGTCAATGTTATTCATATCACCTGTGAGTGGTCATAATGTTATGGTTGATCATTGTATATTGCCATAACCAGCAAGAATCACTATCCCTTATTGAATATTATGAGGGTAAAACAGGAATTCAGAACACAGCAGTGTCCTGCCTGTAAGTAGGACAGGACAGGGGAAATCTACTATTGAAAACTCAAACAAAGACACATTTTAAAATCTGGTGATGTATTTAATCTTTAATTACACATTACACATCTATGATATTTTACAGCTTTTTCTTTGGTTACCATTATCTACATTTATATTTTTGTTCATTCTGTAAACTGGTCATGATATTTCTATGGAATTGATAAAAACTGTAGACCCTAAAGGTTCTGGGAACTCCTTTATCTGTCCGTTCAGCAGATTATTATTATTATTATACAGGATTTATATAGTGCCAGTTAGCACAGCGCTTTGATGGATGTGTTAGTGCCACAAATTCTTGTGTTACAGGGTGGAGCAGATTACGGTGTCCTTTCTCCTTCAATTTTCCCAATTGCCTAATGAGCTGATGTATAAATAATAATTTATAGAATAGATCTATTTTTATATCTAAATTTCAAATGCTTACCTTAGTCGTTTCCAACAAATCATAGAAAAAAAAAGCAGGAAAAAAAGCATCTGTGGATATGATTTGTAGATTTATAGTACATGTGTTCTTTGTGATCTGCATAATAGGGAACTTGAAAGGGAAGTGCTCTATGCCTGCCTACACTGTGTCAAAAAGCGTCCCTCTGATTTTTCCCAAAAAGCACAAGCACATTTTTGTTTATCTTCCTTTTAGTCACTTAGTGTTTTTTTCCAACTAAAGATTTAACTAGAAACTTGCCCCATAGAAAAGTACTCCCATCATCACACACACTCAGACACACACACATTATA
>JAEOBE010450550.1:0-11903 GCA_022657655.1 Phrynoglossus myanhessei | reverse complement strand
CCCCCCCCCCCCCCCCCAGAAGGTATTTCTCTGTTGTCCTGGAAGATGAAATGGGTAAAACAGAGTTATGTACCAAGTAACGTATTTTTAACGTATTATCTATGAATCTTCCAGGACATCATGGATTCCTGCCTTCAGTATTATTGTAAGATTGTGCTGGTTGGAATGATTAATCCATTTCATATTAATTGTGCATGGTGTATTTCTTCTTTGTAGTTGGAAAGATGCCTCTCTCTCCTGTGCTGTCCTGTTGATTTTTTTAATACCTAGTTTTCTACCAACTGGAAATTATTTCACCTCACTTCACCAAAATCATCTAGGCATTTCAACAATTAACAAAGATATTCAGTATACCATATCAGTTCTATATGAAGAGCTGAAAGCAGGTTTTTTGTTGGACCCTACAGAAAGTCAGTGGCAGAACACAGCAAATATTGAAACATCACACAATTCCCATACTGGATTGGAGCACTAGATTAGAAAGCATGTCTGGATAAGAGAAGCCTCCGAACTATGGCTCCAAGTATTTAATTGCCCTGATGGCAACTGTCTTTTTATGTTTAAATTCTGTTGATTTGGGGTTTATGGTAAACATGGAGATGCTAAATCCTCAATATCCTACCATGGATTGATAACTATATAATGACAAATTTCATATCTCACTGCAGAAAGCGCTCCAGAGAACACAGGATCTCACAATGCGATTTGTTATTGTGAATGGATAAGGCATTTGGCCTTTCCCAACACATCATGTGCCCATATAGTGGCAGTGGTTTACATATGGAAAAAGAGTCTTTTGCTATCACCTTAGCCATGCATGGCCTATGTGGCGTGCACTTTTGCTATCTTCTGCTCCAAATGGAGAATAATACTGACAACAAGGCAGTTAGATGATGTAAACACCAGAGTACTATTTTTTATTAGCCTGCTGTGCACTGCACGACTCTGTGAACCTTGTATATACACAGATGAAAACTGCGTTCCTCATGCTGACATCCAACAGTTTCAGCTCTATGATAGGAGGCCCACTAATCAGGCAATCACAACAAGAAATCTTTGTCACCCAGTAGAATCATTCTGTGGCAATTTCTGCAAGTTTAATTGTATTAAACGTTCATGTATTTTCTCATTACTGTTCTATTTGTTTTCGTGTTAGGCCCTATTTCTCTACCATCTATCAATTGCAGCAGAGGCTGCTCTCAGTTCTGTGCATCCACGCATCGATTTTCATTCGTTCAATCGAACAGTAAATTTTGTTTGATCATTAAGAAATGTATTTTGAATCGTTCATATTTTTTTCTACAAAAGTAATGAAATTTAATTTTTTAATTCGAAATTCAATATGTTTATACCTGGCTTTAGGATATTAGGCGATGAGAATAATATAGAATATAAATTTATACCTTCTACCACATACCTGTACATTCCTCCTGTGTTCCCATTACATGGCCATTTTGTTCTACTGACATAGATTTGACTCTTGGGATATTCGTTTTGCTAAATTCCCGTTATTTACTAGAGATGAGTCATATATAGAAATTGAAACACAGCAAAATGAAAGATAGATACCAGCCAGAGTGGACTCCACTTTATGGCTGCTAACATTAATATTTTAATCTATCCTTTGAAAATTGCATGAATACAACACTATGTTTGATATAGGTGGTACCGTGATCACGTACAGTATTTTGTTCCCGTATTATTGTCACTAATATCAACTATAGCGTTAGATCAGTCAGTGTCTCCTCCCACTCAGCAACAGTCCCATCACACAAATTAGTCACTTGATCATTGTCATTACTAGTATAGTTGGGAATGAACTATGTCAATTCCAGTATATATACACCATGGTTTGTAGGTGTTAAAACTTACATTTTTAAAAGTGAAAAACTTTCACTATTAATATATCCTTTTTGAATTAAAAAAAAATGTAGTAGAATACATTTTGGCCTAAATTTATGAAGAAATTTGATCGTATTTTTCAAAATGTTTGGTCTTATTACATTTATATAGTAAGGATAAAAAACCAAGAGGTGATCAAATAGCACCAAAATAAAGCTCTATTTGTGGGAAAAAATTATATAAATTTAATTATTTGGGTACAGTGTTGTATGTCCGAACAGTCACCAGTCCAGAATAGGAAAAAAAATATGGCCTGGTCATGAAGGGAGTAAAATGTTATCAAGCCAAGGTGGTTAACATATGGAAAAAAACAAATCAAAAGGTATGCATGATAACCATAACTATTAGCAAATACTATGCTAATAGTGCCCCCTGTGTATTGTGAAACTCATCAAATAAGTCTCAGAATGAACATACATTTCACAAAGTGCAATCAATGCAGTCCAAAGTAAGTGAAAAAATCATCTGCTGCAACTAGCAATTTCCACCTTGTGCTGAGGGATTTATCAGCACAAACCATGTGCTTTTTGCCCCTGTGAAATTTACTTATTTAGGTAAGTTTGTCACTAAGGTTGTCAGATTTGATCTTTTAGTAGTAAGGTCAAACAGTGCTTTTCTCAGTTTGGGATTTGTACAAATTTAGTATGTTCTCATTAACATAACAGAAAGAGAAGAGGGAGATTCACTATGATGAAGTGTTTATTACACGTACAACAATTTAAAATCACACTTGAATCACAAATAAATGTCTTTACGTGTGTGGTGTGCTACTCATTTTCAGGAGATATCAAGCAAGGAGGAAGACATTGTGTGCTGTATCTGGAGTTGGGAAAAGATTTTAAGTGCAATTTTTTTTTATACAATAAAGAAGCATTTTTAAGACACTAGTGAATCTCCCTATTATTTCTATTATTTTAAAATGGATTACTGATGGCCTAAATATTTGGAGCTGGTCAAAAATGTTGTACATATGCCAAACTAAAAAAACTCTCTGACCTTTTACAAACACAAATCAGGTCATTTACTTGAGTAACATAAGGTCACAAACAGGCACATTAGAACACATGAATAGCACTGACTATTTCTTCTCCACAAGGTTGATCTAGGGAGGATATTATTGGCTGCTTAGACTTATTCATTCGGTTTTATATTACACGTGGGCTCTGTGGTTGCTAATATGTAAGGTCATCATTTTTAATCTTTTTTCCATATATTAAGGCATATACTTCACTTTCACAAGGATAAGATTATTGTGCACAAATTAGACACACTGATCAGTTTAGTTATGTGTTCATAGTTTTTATTATATATCAATAAATAATATGATGTGCTAGAGTCAAACCATAAAAGTAACCGAATTAAATAATATAGCAGTACATTAGTACATAATGCATAGAGGACATCATGAACACAAAGATATTTGAGAGCAGCTTTGGAATTGAAAAACTGTTTTTTGAAAGCCTGTTTGACCTCACTGTGAGGTTAGGTCAAGAAAGTTGGCTGAGCCTTATTCCTATAGTGGTGGACACATGTAACTCTCTGTGAAGATTGAGATTGGATCACAATTTTTGGAATAATGTGAACAAGATTTGTGTTCATTCACTGGGGGACTCTTTATTGTCACTTTTTTTATTCATTATGAACTAATGTACTACTATATTATTTCATTTCGTTGCTTTATGGTTTGATTGTAGCACATCATGTTATTTACTGATATATAGTGTTTCTTCTGCAACTGCAAAGATTTATTTTTGTTTTGATACCTTTATCTGTTGCACACTGGTTGCTATTTGTTTAGTTTTTATTAAGTGACTTATTTTAGTTTTAGTTGGTGTTATTTGCATATAATAGCCCTGTGCCCCAGTAACATTTATATTGTTAAAGGGGTTGTAACAACCAGACAAAATTAATTACATAGGATTTAATGTCAAGAAACTAGCAACATTCAAATTACAAAGGGCAATGAAAACTACAAACAACTGATACTGTTTACAAGCAGCATTACTATAGAACCCAGGGATCCAAATGTGGAAGGTGGAGAGTGATAGAAATGAGTAAGTTCCAATCAAACAGATAAAACAGGTAAAATATGAATGCCCAGTCACCCTCCAAAAAATATTTTTTATGTTTGTAATGTGAAACACCTTTCCTACAAGGTTAAAGTAACCCTGCCAACTCACAGTGTCACCTTTACCCTTTGGGTCACCTGTAAAGCAAATGTGAACACAATTACGTTTACCATGGCCTGTGTATTGAAAAGCTGTTGGTTTAGTCAAATACTTGTTCCTGCCACTGGCTTGTATGCCCTGCAGTGATGTATGAGCTGGTGGAAGGAACCACAGTGGGCAACGGGAGTAATTATTCTAAACACCTGAAAGTGTAAGAATACTTACAGTGGCTGGTAAACCGAAGAAGTGGCAGATTTATAACATATGGACACCCAGAAATATAAGTAACTATAGGGTAAATCTAGTCCTAGGTGATATGTAGCATTCTGCTGAACTGCTATATGGCAAAGAGCCAAAAATTGGAAAATAGCATGCCATACATTTAAGGAAGGCATGTACAGTCTTTAGACAGTGTTTCCAGCATTGGCACATCCTGTGTAAAAGTATTGGCTCCTGCAACTATCAATTATGCTCATTGTTAAATGTGGACCAAGATATTAAAAACATTTTTAATGTTTATACGTGATCCATACATTTCACAATTACCACTGGACTCTAAATACACAGGTTTAGGCAACAGAAGAGAAACAGCACAGAAATTTCTAGTGTATGAAAATACAGTTTTTCCAACATGCTCTATTGTTTTTGTTCTAATAATGCTTATATGGGATTGTTCTGTGCTTCAAAAAAGGCTGGATTTGGACACTATCATCCAGAGTTTTGGACACCAACTGCCATCACTCATATAAATGCAGAAATGAGATAATATACACTTCTGTAGTTCTAGCTATCCTTTAAATGACTTATAATAATGATAGTGTTTTTACAAGTCAGGTAGTTTGTGGTATTGCACGGCATATTTACTGGTAGATATGCAGTATCATTGTTATTTAGAAACTGAAAAAGCAGATAAAATTTGTGATATAGTTTTTATGTTACAGGAAATAGCCATGATGTTTGCTCCAATAACACAGAGAAAGATAAGCAAATTTGCATATTTTCCACATCGCTATACTGTGCATTATCATAATGTTCTATATTTTTCATTTACAGTACAACTTTAACACATTATATTGGCTGGTAATTTTCTTAAACCTTGGCTGATGCTGGTGAAGGTTGCTTTGTCCCTTTTAAGTAGTGTATCTGCAGCAAAAGCACAGTTACATTTTAAGTGGTGAGCTCAGTTGTTCTCTGATAGCACACACATTAAATTGTGTCCCTATTCCCTCTCCAAGTAATGTATTCATCTGTCTTTGCCTTTACAAGAACTTTACTGTATGGCTTCCTGGGTGGTGACTGTGTATTTAAGAGAAATTTGGAACCCATGCAGAGGTCCCCTGGACAACCAAATGTTTGTGGAAAAACTGATTGTTCATTTACACCTCAGCAATGGAAGTCTGTGTTTTCTCACTATAATTTTCCTTTAAGGTTAGATTTTGCTGGATTATCACTGTTTTCCAATATTAGTTAGGTGAAAAGGAAACCTTTACAGTGCATGACTGTCAATGATTAGTGCAAGAAAACATTTGCGTTTATATAATGATCATTTCATGAAACAATCTACTGGCAGTAGGTCTTTCATCTTCCTTCCTAGAATTTGTTTTTCTACTATTTTGACAGGTAAAGTTATGAACATGACTTTATTAAACTGTTACTGATACTTATTGCTTCTGGTGCATTTCTTTGAGGTGCATTTATAATGATAAATAGGATTTCAGTAATTAAAAAGGCATAGACTTATCTAACTTCATTTTTTTCAGATATTAGATTACTGGTAAGGAAAGCTGGGCCTATCAAAACAAAACGAAATCGAAATTCGTCTGAAAAATGTAACTTTACATAGGATATTATACAACATGAGCACTTGACATATATAAGATTTCTGAAAATATAAAAAAAAGTCAATTTTTGCGGCAGACACTTTCATGTGTGTGTGTTTTCATTAGATGGAGAAAGCTTTGACCTAAATAATTTTGTTGTGAAAAAAGATGTAACACGATTGTTGACATCCCCTTTGTTGCCCTAGAGATCTCATTGTATGATTGTGTGCGGAAAGATTTCCCAGCAAAGTAAGTAGGATTAACTACATTTTGTCAGGAAGCAATGAACGAAGGCATAAGGAACCCCAAACTGCTGGCTGTAAAGTATTTACTTCCATAGCCCTAGATACCCAACATCCAAAGTTAAATTATTAGTTTTTACTGAAAGCAAAATAAAACATACAAACTTCCACTGTTGTCTGATTAATTATTCTTCATTGCTAGCGCAATGGAAAGGCAATCAAAATACAACTAAAGCAAAGAACACTTAGATATTACTTGAGGAGTTTGGGAACACTTAAAGTTGTAAGGCTTGGAACAATTATGTCTTTAAATATTGGTGTATAATTTAAGCTTTGTTGTCTCTGACTTTGCTCCACAGTTTCTATAATTGTTTGCTTCATTTCCCGGCTTGCATCTCCTCGCATTGCTAGCAATGCTGCTATGTGATCATCTCTGAAAGAAATGAAAAAATTGTTACTTTTAAGAACAGTTTGATGCTAAAAAAGCAGGAACTTCAGCAAGTGTATCTTTGGGTGCAGGAAAATTAATCCTCAATGCAAAGGGTCGAAACACAGGAGAGACGAGTGTACAAACAAAGGATTCAAAATACAGGAATAGTGTTAAGGTTACTGGGTCACAGAGAGCAGGACAGGACACCACTGTGATGGGCAAATCTGTGCTAAATTCCCATCATTCAGCTTTTGGTGCTAAAAGTTATATCAAGTTTAGAACATTTGATGGAATATGCACTAAGAACAATTAGTGAGCTGTTGTACCGTGTTAGCCATAGATGTAAACAGTATGATGAAGCATATTTTCAGTTGGCCAATAAATGGTATTACTGTAACTTCGGATCTACCACTAAGAACAACGAAATGCTCGCTTGTGTGCATTCTTACAGCCTGATACAAAAGCAGACAACACATAAATACAAACTATACATTAAATATCAGTATACCAATTTTACATAGATATGTTAATGAATAAATATGAAAATACAAACACTGATCGTTCAAAAGACTTGTTGCTGTAGGATACAATCTTTCTCAAAGCCTGAATGTGCACATTTTCATTTACATTTGTATTCATATTTCAGAACTCAGTCACTAACCAAGGTAAGGCAAGAAGAAAAGTAGGGTAAGAAAAGGCTTTAACTGCCTGCCGTCCATGACATGTAGAACAGCAGCTGGACAGCAGGTATAGCAGAGTGGGTGGCTTTCTTAAAAGGGCAGCTCATTTTTCAGCTTGGCGCACAAACACAACAGGAAAAAAAAGTGAACTCACTGTCCACTTAGTTCACAAAACACAGTAAAGAGCCAATCTGATTGGCTCATTACATTTATTAATTGCAGCGATATCACAGAAATCGCATGCTAAACAAAGCGATGGATGAGATCGCTATGTTCCAACCTCTGTTATCAAAAGTAAAGAAAAAGGTTGGGGGAAGAGATTGGAACACAGTGATCTATTCCCCCAGCGCCATTCTAAACCCCCACCACCCAATCCGACTACAGAAGATAAATTACTGCTAACAATAACTGATGAAAGGCAAAAGCTTTTAAAGCATCATCTTTTGCCAATTTTTGGTATAGGAATTTTTTTTGTGATTTTGCAGGGACATGCAATTTCAAGTCATGACATGGTGTCTATTTACCCAACATAACCCAGTCTTTTATATTTTACCAACTGGGTAATAAATGTTTTCTAACAATGTAAGGAAAGGTTTTGTTCTGAAATTTTTGGTATTTCTTTTCTTTACGGTAGGTAATAAAAACCCTAGTGGTAATTAAATACTACCAAAATAAAGCTTTATCTGTCCCCAAAAAATGATAAAAGCTTCATTTTGGTACAGCGTTGTATGACTGAATAATTAGTCAAAGTACCCCAGGCCTGCAATACAGCTTCTTTATCGGGTGACCACTTAACATTATCAGGCTAATACCCAAAAAATGTGAAACTATACAGTTCCACAACATCCTTTTCTGCTTTATATGAGCTTTACACAGTCATATGCTTATGAAAATCAGTGATAAGTTAATCACACCATTGTACATGGCAGGCAGAATTGCATTCATAAGAGAGCAAAAACTACAGTCAATCTAAAAAAAAAAAGAAATAAGAATATAAGAAAATATTTATAAATACCTAAGATCTGGATATCTAGTGACCAGTGTGGAGACTTCTAGGTAAAGGAGTGAAGGATCTGTAAGTTTTATAACCTCTGCAATATCTGTAATGGTGTCACATAGTCCATCCGTCTCTTCATTAAATCCCTAAAATTATATTAAGCAATTACAAAAAATGTAAAACATTACATGGGATTGGTTGATTTAGTACATTCAAGTTTAAAACACCAAATTTCACTCAATTCTCAGCTAAGTCGAGTTTAACGTTTATAATGACCAGAACTCAGTGGTGCCTTGATCCTCAACCTACAACATCATATTTAGCAACATCAGTGTGCAGTAGTTAACTTGACTATAGCTCTGTAACCAAGATGCCTAACTTAAAAAGGATTCTACGCGGTTTATCTGTTACACTTCTTTATTAGTTCCCATCTTATATTTATATTATTAACTGATAAATGTACAGATATGATTACAAAATTGAATTTACACTTAGCAATTTATAATAATTTAATTTGACTCTTTTTCAAAATGTTTTCAGCCACTAAGGTGACCAGTCGCTGCTTTCAAAGTGCCTGCATCTGTGCAAGGCAAAGAACTGGTGAGCTGGCAGGTTTGATTTGCACTCAAACCCATGTTATCATTATGATTGAACAGTTAATATGTGATCGGGAACTAATTACAGTAGTCCCCAATTGTTGGTTGTCAATACCATGCTGGGACAACAATGGAAAATGGACACACCATGTGTGTCCTCTACTGCTGGTCTGCTAGCTCCAACATGAAACATTAATCAATACTCAAATTATGCTCTAGGGATTGTGACTGGAAGTGGTTAAGTCAGACCTGTGGAAAATATGGCTCGGTATGCATAGTGGTGGAGCCAGCTAATAGAGAATGTGCTGGCCTATTAGGCTGGTATATTCACTGCAACCCACAGGCCAGCAAGGTACAGCGATTAGTCCGTACAAGGTCTACTCCTCCATCGTTGGTTGCTGTGACCGCTGGCACTGTAGCAACCAATGATGTCAGGGGCCTCCTTAGTCACTGACTGCTAGGGCTGCTTGGGTTCTGTCCTCTGCAGTCATTGGTTGTTAGGAATGAGAAGTAGAAGACTGGACTAGGAGACACAAAACAGAAAAACAAATGTTAAAGAAAACCCTAAAAAATTATTTTTATTTCAAATCATTAAATGCAACGCAATAAAAAAATATTAATTATCTTATATTATTATGTATAAATGAATAAAAATTTTATAGTAAGTTCATTGCAAAAATGTATTTTTATATTATCAAATGTAACAAATATTTAATATTAGATGACTACTTTATGTTATTAAATATAAGTTAATATTTTTTTATATTAAATGTCATGTAAAAAAAGCATTATTTTATATTACATGTGAGATGATAAATATTTTACTATATATTAAATGTAAAAAAACCCCTAAAAAACTATTACAGCAAAACCCCATTATCCGGTATTCAGTTAACGGACACTCTCAGACAACTGACAAAAAAACGGAGGACGTGACAACTTGTTTGTTTGATAGAACACTAGAATATTACACAAGCAACTAAATTTATTTATATGCTGATGAAATTTTCTCTGTGCTGTCAGAAACAATACAGGTTACACTCCGCTGCCAGATGCCAGCTGAATGTAAATATCGGGCAGTGGGTGGAAGTAATAGTCAATCTGTTATTGGTCATTGCAATAGCCAATAATAGGCTGGCTATTGCACCCGCCCACGGGATGCTATCATTCAGAAGAGGCAGAAGAGGAGCAGATCTGACAGAAAACTTTCTCTACCAGGTTGGCTCCTCTACCTCTGCTGACTGACCGCATGCAGTGGGTGGCTGCAATAGCCAGCCTTTTATTGACTAATGCAATAGCCAATAGCAGGCTTTCTACTGCTCCCACCCAATGTTTACATTCATCTGCCAGCAGCAAAATAGAGGCGGCAGATTAGCGTAATGCTGCAATTTGCTTGAGAGTTAACAGTACTTCTCAAGCAACCAGAAACTACTGCTATCCAAAACCTGCAAATCCCTATGAGTGTTAGATAATGCAGAGTTTACTGTAATTATTTTATTTTATTAAATGTAACAAATTGTTATTAAATGTAATAGAAATTAAAATGATAAAATCAATAACAGCATATTATTCAGGGCCTACCTGGCGTAATAAAAATGATTAATCATTAAACTTAGAAATCAATACTGGCTTTAAATTCTGAGCCTACCTGCTGCACAGTAACACATGGTAGGTACGTTTTGCAGTACCGTGAGCTAAAGTGCACTACTTTTGTGAAACACTCAGTATTGCGGAACTTTGATTACAGCCAAGAGGTGAATTTTGGGTGCTATTCAAATGAATGGCAGTGCAATGCACCTGCAGCACCGTAATGCACGGTTGGTATGTTGCACAATACCATGCGTTAATTGGAAAATGGGAAGGCTGTGGAAGAACGAACCAGTGTTTCACCCAAATCCCTGGGTTAACTAAACCTGTATTATGCCAACAAACATAATACAGCAGCTCTGCAGAAGGTATCCAACTGTGCAACATTTAACCTTAGGGTATCTACTACTATTCCCCTGGAAATACTGTGAAGATCTACATTTTAAAGTCAATGTTCTGCATAGAGCTAAGGAGAGATGGAGGGAACTCCTGTAATATATATATATGTAATATATATACAGAGGTGACAGGCAGGTGCTCCATGATGTGGTCACTATACAGGTTAGTTTACTGATTCAAACAGGTTACAGAGTTACCGTAAAGAAAATAATGGACTTAAAAGCTATTGGTGTTTATACCTTTTATTGAAAGTCATAGTTATATTAACATTACAAAATGTGGTAATTAAATAAGAGTAACATGAGAAACCGTGCATAGACACGTTTGCTTATTACCTGCAATCGGCAAAATATTTTTTGTAAACTTTTTTTTAATATTTTTTCTAAACTTCCATGATAAACTGCATATGCTATGGCTTATATGTATGGCAGTGTTTCTGAAAAATGAGAAAGCAGACTACAGGTTTTTACTTTTTTTTGAGCTAGCTGGAGAAAAAAAAAAAAAAACTTACTATTAAGTACTTAAATATAATAATTAGAGGTATACTTCGTTACTCCCTCGAAATATAACTGGATGGAAAATTTTAGAATTATTATTATTATTGCCACTTGCTGAATGATTAATGCTTTTGGAGCCCTCAACAGCCAATTTCCAGCTACAGGGCATCCCGTACAAGCTAAAAGACATAACCCTACATCTGTTTTGGTTTGGCTGGTAGGTGGCGCTCAATGAGCGCTCACCTATCCGCCCTTCTGTGTTGTGACACAGAACCATCCCTGCTTCATATTACAGACAGCAATCGCTAGCTGTGATACAAAGTTTGGACGGGATTAGTTCCCGGGATCACCGCCCTGATCACCTGTCACTCAGCAGTGTCAGTAGAGCAGTGACAGCGTATATTATTCATTGATCACTGTGTTATCGTCACTAGCAACATCTGATAGTATTGGCATTAATCACTGTTCCCCCCCGTTAGCGTCACTTAGCGACAGAACCCCCTTAACTTCCCTGGCGGTATGATCTGTCCATATTTTTTTAATCTAAAAGCGGTACCATTTTTTGGCGAAGTGTAAAAATTCCAT